>JAKWJD010001764.1:34218521-34305399 GCA_027705065.1 Solanum peruvianum
TTGATGCCTTGAACTTCCGGCATGGACTAGCTTTTAGTTATATTTTGTTCTTAGACATTCCTAGTTTTAGTAATTAGAGATAGATGTTCTTGTGATGATGACTTCCAGATTTTGGGGATAATAATAATAGTTTTGAATTGTTTTATTATGAGTTGTTTAAGTCTTCCGCATTTATTTATGTTGATATTGTACTAAAATGTTAAGGGTTAGATTGGTGGTTTCGCTCACATAGGAGGGTAAATGTGGGTGCCAGTCGCGTCCCCGATTTGGATCGTGACAGTATGAGAGTTCTTTATCTTAGTATTTTTATACACCTTAGTGAAAATATAAAATACTTCAAACTTTATGAATAAAGTCCAATTTTTAGTCTTACTCATAGGTTCTTTATTTAAGTAATTGATTGATGTTAAATTGATTTTTTTCCATTAAAATCTCCATGAAATATTGATGTTCTCAAATCTCTAAATTTGGATTATGAATGTCTATTTGCAGAAGGTAAGTTGACCTAATTCCCTTAGTTAATGTAGAATTAATGTAGAATTGCTATTGATTGTTATGGTCCACTTATTGTGGCAGTGCTTATGTTGTTGTATATGTTATGATCATGGCCTTGTCTGTATCATTATGTGAATTGTAGCAGTATCATGTTAGGGTTCAAGTGAATGTATATGTAATGTTTCTTATATGATGTAATGTGACTATATGATTGTTTTTATATTTTAGATTAATGTATAAAGTGAAGGATGATGTGATGAATCTGTGATCTTGTATAATGTGAATGTATCAAGTGAAGGTGCTCATATGATGTCTATATAATCTTTTTACAGGTGTAATTTGATGGTATAATTGAATATACTTCTTCTCTAATTGATATTATATGATAATGAAGGACTAAGAAGTATCCTTATAGAATGATGTGGTATCTTCTGTTGGTACACATAGTTGTTCCTACTTCATACATAAATGATATTGAATAAATGATATGATGAATGTTATGTATTTATTGGTAGACTTAAGTTCCTCTTCATGAACTTATTGATTATGAACTCTTGGATTTGATAGAATTAGGTTCCTTCTCCTTGATGTATGAAAGTTATGTGAATATGTCATCTCTTGACATTGTAGTCTTAAGAACCTTTGTTATGTATGTGTATCAATGAAAGAATGAATGAAAGTCTAGGATCGGTAAACCTAGATTTGTACCCTTCTAGGAAAGATTAATGTGAAAATCTTGAATATGAAAAAAAGGTTAACAAGGTAAAACCTTGAATATGAAAATAAGGTTAAGAAGGTAAAACCTTGAATATAAAAAAAAGGTTAAGAATGTCAAACCTTGAATTTGAAAATAATGTTAATAAGAAGCCTTGAAAGAATCGACATATATGGTGCTTCCTTCTTTAGTGGAATAGTTGACTTATAGATAGGTTGGACGGAACGACATGAAACCATCTTTAAGAAAATCATATGGTCTATCCTAATAGACTTTCATCGGGAGACCATAGTGGATCAACTCTTTGTAATGGTATTAAAGGTCGATAGGACAAATGATGGAACCCTCTCTCATACACTTGTGTGAATGAAATGACTATGAAAAAAAGGCAACGAGCCGAGTGGATATGCTTGTGGTAGTATCTCTACTTCATATGAGACTAGAGTACAAAGAAGCCCTTGATACCCCTTAACAATGAGCCAACGTGGGATATGTCCTAGTTCTACCCTTGGCAAGTAGAACACCTTCCGCGGTATGAGGTTTGTATGGCACCGGAATCAATACCTATCTAGTGTGGTCAATGTCAGTTAAATTCTATTCTCATCATGGGGGATGTATACTCTAGTTCTTGATAGGTTTCACAACTAGTAGGTAGTGGAATGGGACGCTATCTACACATGGCATGAGTAGGCCAAGAAGATGCTAGAATGTGTTCCCTAGGTTTTCGAAGACCATTATATTAAGTGCCTTAGTTGACTAGTTGTCTCCTAAATGGCTTGAATGAATGGTGTTGACATAGAAAAATCATGTTGAATAGAAAGGTTCTTATCTAAGGTACTTGTAAGGATTACGTAGGTGCGCTTGAAAAGGGTGTGTGGGCGGTCTCTTCATGTCTTACTTACGCGAGTCTTAGAGCAACCTTAGGTATAGAGTCTAAATGTCACGACCCAAATCGGAGCCGCGACTGGCACCCACATTTACCCTCCTATGTGAGCGAACCAACCAATCTAACCCTTAACATTTTAATACAACATCAACAAAAAGAAATGCGGAAGACTTAAACTCATTAATAAAACAATTCAAAACTATTATTAATATCCCCAAAATCTGGAAGTCATCATCACAAGAACATCTATCCTCAAATTACTAAACTAAAAACGTCTAAGAAGCTAAAACAAATAGAAGCTAGTCCATGCCGGAAGTTCAAGGCATCAAGACTTGAAGAAGAAGATCCAGTCCAAGCTAGACGCATTAGCTCACCCTGAATTCCGAAGTCGCGAAGACTGGATAGATCTACTATTGAATTAAGTTGACGGAATGTTTGCTACATTACACAAATAACAAAGAAGAAACGTAAAAGTAGGGGGTCAGTACAACCACAAGTACTGAGTAGATATCATCGGCCAACTCAAAATAGAAGATAATTAATATATCAAGTAATATTATAAATCAACTATAAACTCAACCATGTAGCAACAACAAGTATTATAATCGCCAATAAAACCATCAAGTTCATCCATGAAGGCTCAAGCCTCAAACCATACGATTTGGGAATTAAGTTCATTATGTTGAGTATATTATCATCTTTCAAGATTCATTTCTTTCTTCCTCTTGTGTCGGTACGTGACACTCCGATCCCCTACCACTATGTGTCTGGTACGTGACACTCCTATCCCCATCCCCTATATGTGTCGAAACGTGACACTCCGATCCCCTATATGTGTCGGAACGTGACACTCCGATCCCCTATATGTGTCGGACGTGACACTCCGATCCCCTATATGTGTCGGTACGTGACACTCCGATCCCCTAATTCTAAGTGTCGGTTCGTGACACCCGTCCCACTAATACTATGTGTCGGAACGTGACACTCGATCCACTAATACTATGTGTCGGAACGTGACACTCCGATGTCACTAACCTCATTCAATTCGTTCATCAGCCGTCTCTATACCAAGGCATCATCAATCCATTACTTCATTCATCAAGCCTTCTTTTATACCAAGGCATCATCATTAATAAAATAGATTAAAGTTTCTTTCAAGATTTGGGATTCAATGGTTTTCATCATGCTTGTTTTATCAAAATACATAATCATATTCATGCAAGCATACATTAAGCATATAGACAGGTTTACAATACTACCAATACATATCATGCGCTATTAAGAGTTACTACGAATAGCATGAAACCATAACCTACCTCCACCGAAGAATTGATTAAACAAGCTAATCCTCAAGCTGCGTTTTCTCCTCCCCCTCGATCGATCCCTCTCTTTCTCTTTGTTCTTTCTGTTTGTTTTATTCAAACCCTCTTTCCTTTACCCTAATTATTCAATAATTAAGACTAAAAGAGGACAAGAGAAACCCACTAATTAACTTAAGGTTACCTCTTTTAACCCCAAGTAATTAGACTTATTAATATTAACCCTCAATCTTATAATTAAGGAAAGAATAGTCCAAAACGACCCTTAAAAGGTAGAGGATCCTATTCTGCCTGGGATTTGCGCAACCTGTGACGGCCCGTCGTGCTGCGACGGTCTATCACGCAGGTCGTCGCAGCCTCCCAAAATCCAGGTGAGCTGTGACGGCCCGTCACCCTGTGAGGTCCGTCCTGCACCTCCGTCCTGACGGTCAGAAACTCGTTTCTTACACCAAATTCTCAAAAGTTGAAAGGTGTTGCAACGGGAACTCACGACGGTTCGTCGTGGATGTGACGGCATGTCCTCACAGGTCCGTCACAATTTACAGAGAGGCGATTTTGTTACATCCGTCGTTCCCAGCCAGTTTTTCAGAAATAATCTGTTGCTCAAACGACTAAACCGGTCGTTACATAGATACCAATTTACCCATCGTTCGTCCCCGAACGATCAAAGAAGAAAAAAAAACAGTGGCGAAAAGGAGTACCTGAATCTGTGAACAGATGTGGGTATTTTTCTTGCATATCTGCCTCCTTCTCCCAAGTAGCCTCTTCAACGGGTCGATTCTTCCATTGAACTTTGATGGATGCAATCTCTCTCGACCTCAACTTGCGAACCTCTCTATCTAATATAGCAACGGTTCCTCTTCATAAGTCAAGTTCTCATCCAACAAACTGAATCCAAACGGATAATGTAGTTTCCATCTCCATGGTATCTTTTCAACATGGACACATGAAACACCGGATGCACTCCGGACAGCCCTGGAGGTAAGGCTAATTCATAAGCCACCTCCCCTACTCGCTTTAGTACCTCAAATGGTCCAATATACCTTGGAATTAGCTTACCTCTTTTGCCAAACCGCATCACCCCTTTCATGGGTGAAACCTTCAATAAGACTTGTTCACCTTCCATGAACTCCAAGTCTCTAACCTTTCGGTCTGCATAGTCGTTTTGTCTACTTTGCGCCGCTAGAAGCTTTTCTTGAATGCGCTTCACCTTATTTAACGAATCCCTCAAGAGATCAGTACCCCAAGGTCTAACCTCGAATGCATCAAACCAACCAATGGGAGATCTACACCTCCTCCCATACAATGCTTCAAATGGAGCCATATCAATACTAGAGTGATAGCTATTATTGTATGAAAATTCTGCCAAAGGTAAGAAGCTATCCCAATGGCCACCAAACTCTATCACGCATGCGCGAAGCATATCCTCCAACACTTGAATCGTTCGCTCAGACTGACCATCGGTCTGTGGGTGAAATGCCGTGCTAAGGTCCAACCTAGTACCCAATTCAGCATGCAATGTTTTCCAAAACTTAGAAGTAAACTGTATACCTCTATCTGATATGATGGATAGTGGAACCCCATGCAATCGAACGATTTCTGAGATGTTGATTTTTGCTAACTTCTCTGCATTGTAAGTCACCTTGACCGGAATGAAATGAGCGGACTTAGTTAACCTATCCACAATCACCCAAATGGAGTCATACTTACCCATTGTCTTTGGAAGACCAACCACAAAGTCCATTGCGATTCTCTCCCACTTCCATTCAGGAATGGGCATTCTCTGAAGCGTTCCTCCGGGCCTCTGGTGTTCATACTTTACTTGTTGGCAGTTTGGACATTTGGCAAAAAACTCAACAATATCGCGCTTCATTCTACTCCACCAGAAGTGTTGCTTTAGGTCGCGATACATCTTGGTTGCACCCGGATGTATAGAATACCTTGAACTATGAGCCTCTGTCAGAATAGTGTTGATCAGATTATCGACGCGGGGTACACATACCCTTCCCTTTATCCTCAAGACACCTTCCTCATCAATTGTTGCTTCTTTAGCCTCTCCTTGCAACACTTTATCTCGAATCCGGATCAATTTCTCATCATCACACTGCTTCCCCTTAATCTTGTCAAGGAAAGAAGATTTTGCCTCTACACAAGCTAACAATCCTCCCTTCTCATTTATTTCTAACCTCATAAGGTCATTACCAGAATCTGCACTTCTCTAGCCAATGGGCGTCTAGAAGCTTGCAAGTGAGCTAGACTTCCCATGCTTCCCGCGTTTCTACTCAAAGCATCTGCCACAACATTCGCCTTCCCCGGATGATACAAAATAGTGATGTCGTAGTCCTTCAGTAGTTCCATCCATCTCCTTTGTCTCAAGTTCAACTCTTTCTGGGTAAAGACATACTGTAGACTACGATGATCCGTATAGATTTCACACTTAACCCCATACAAATAATGCCTCCATTGCTTCAAGGCAAACACTACCGCGGCCAATTCCAAGTCATGAGTTGGATAGTTACGTTCATGCACATTAATTGTCTTGAAGCATAAGCAATCACGTTCTTCTCTTGCATTAGCACTGACACCAAACCCGTATAGGATGCATCACAATAGACAATGAAATTCTTACCTTCCACTGGCAAGGTAAGGATAGGTGCGGTAGTCAACAAGGTCTTAGCTTCTGAAAGCTTCCTCACACTCATCCGACCATACAAATGGAACATTTGTGTAGTCAAGTTCGTCAGTTGGGAAGCAATAGAAGAGAATCCCTTGACAAATCGGCGGTAGGTAGTAGCTAGCTAACCCAACAAAGCTTCTTATTTCTGACAGATTAGTGGGTCTTACCCAATTCTTCACTGTCTCAATCTGTGAAGGATCCACCATCTCACTCCTTCCTTAGAAAACTACATGCCCCAAGAAGGACACTGCATCTAGCCAAAACTCACACTTAGCAAAATTGGCGTAAAGCTTTTTCTCCCTCAAACATTTCCAATACTATCCTCAAATGCTCCTCATGTTCCTTCTTACTTTTAGAAATATACAGTATATCATCTATAAATACGATCACAAAGGGTCCAAATATGGCTTAAAAATCCCATTCATCAAGCTCATGAAAGCAACGGGGGCATTTGTAAGACCAAAGGACATCACTACAAATTCATAATGTCCATACCTAGTTCGAAAAGCAGTCTTTGGTACATCCGTTGCCCGTATTTTCAATTGATGATAACCGGATCTCAAGTCAATCTTTGAGAAGACACAAGCACCTTGTAACTGATCGAACAAGTCATCAATGCGAGGAAGAGGATACTTGTTCTTATAGTTACCTTGTTCAACTGCCGGTAATCTATGCCATTCGAAAACTCCCATCCTTCTTCTTCACAAACAAAACTGGAGCACCCAGGAGATGCACTTGGTCTAATGAAACCTTTGCTCAACAACTCTTGAAGTTGGGGCCTTTAACTCTCTTAACTCTGCGGGAGCCATTCTATAAGGGGGTATAGAAATGGGGCGAGTGCCCGGTTCCAAATTAATGCAAAAGTCGATATCCCTATCCGGTGGCATACCAGGAAGATCTGCAGGGAACACATCCAAAAACTCGCGGACTACCGAAACCGACTCAATCGAGGGTACTTGGGTAGTGTCATCCCTAAGGTGTGCCAAGAAAGCTAAACAACCCTTACTAACCATCTTCTGAGCACGAAGAAAGGACACGATACGACCGGATTGGAAGTGTAGTCGCCCCCCACACTAACGGATCTGCCCCAGGTTTGGCTAACGTTACCGTCTTAGCATTACAATCCAAGATCGCAAAATTCGGAGAAGAGAAGCCCAAGTCATACCCAGAATTACATCGAAGTCACCCATTTCTAAAAAACCAAGTCTACATAAGTGTTGCTCCCCACAAAATTCACCAAACAAGACCTATATACTTTTTTAACTCTCAAGTCCTTGGGATATAATTTCTCCATAAATAGGCTAGAGAATGATTCAAAGTCATAGGTGTGCCTCTGTTGGTTGACACTCAACATGTGATCGCCACCACATTTTGGCGTTTCCTTGAAAATGATAGCTCACGAACTCAACGCCAAACCGTTCTACTATACCCATCTTGTGTAGTGCTCATGACAATCAACCAGAAAATCGTAGGCATCCTCTGATTCTGCGCCCTTAAGACTGGAGGTTTCAATTTCAAGAACTTACTGAAAAGTTCATCCTGATCATTTGTCATAATAGGCCTAGTAGTCAGACGTGGAAATGTGCCTATTCCCAATGATGCATCCATGCAGGGAGCCAATAGTAGCCGCATGTCGTACCTCTGAAACCGGAGGTGTTGGTGCAGAAACCACTGGAGGTGCCTGACCGTGATCAGATAACCCGCTAAGATAAGCGAGAACCTGATTGATCATCTCTGGGTAGGTTGGGGTGGCAATTCCTCATTCTGCTCTTGTTCAGTTTCCCCTTCCTCACCCTCTCTTACTACCTCTCAGTCGGTGGAGGAGTCACCGCCCTCCTAGCATCAGATGGACTAGGTGCTCGTCCTCTTCCTCTAGAGGACGTCCTCCCACGACCTCTACCACGGCCTCTTGCCGCTGCTCTTCCTCGAGCCACAGACCCAGTGGCTGGCTCAGTCGTTTCTTGCCTTTCAGTTGTTGTTGCTGCTGGTGCGATCGTTGCTCTAGTTCTAACCATCTGCGAAATAGAGTGAAGATGGTCAGATACCAATTGTATCACCTAGATACCAATTGGACTCAAGTAGTAGCACGAAAGAAAGATAGAATGAAAGATTGGAATTTTCCTAAAGTCTTATAGCCTCTCAAGGAAAAGTAAAGGCGTCCCCCTACCGTTCCTTAAGACTCTACTAGACCTGTTCTTGAATGACGAGACCAATGAACCTAATGCTCTGATACCAAGTTTGTCACGACCCAAATTGGAGTCGCGACTGGCACCCACATTTACCCTCCTATGTGAGCGAACCAACCAATCTAACCCTTAACATTTTAATACAATATCAACAAAAAGAATGCGGAAGACTTAACTCATTAATAAAACAATTCAAAACTATTATTAATATCCCCAAAATCTGGAAGTCATCATCACAAGAACATCTATCCTCAAATTACTAAACTAAAAACGTCTAAGAAGCTAAAAAATAGAAGCTAGTCATGCCGGAAGTTCAAGGCATCAAGACTTGAAGAAGAAGATCCAGTCCAAGCTAGACGCATTAGCTCACCCTAAATTTCCGAAGGTCGCGAAGACTGGCTAGATCTACTGTTGAATTGAAGTTGACGGAACGTTTGCTGCATTACAAATAACAAAGAAGAAAACGTAAAAGTAGGGGGTCAGTACAACCACAAGTACTGAGTAGATATCATCGGCCAACTCAAAATAGAAAATAAATATATCAAGTAATATTATAAATCAACTATAAACTCAACATGTAGCAACAACAATATTATAATCGCCAATAAATACCATCAAGTTCATCCATGAGGGCTCAAGCCTCAATACCATACTCATTTGGGAATTAAGTTCATTATGTTGAGTATATTATCATCTTTCAAGATTCATTATCTTTCTTCCTCTTGTGTCGGTACGTGACACTCGATCCCCTACCACTATGTGTCGGTACGTGACACTCCGATCCCCTATATGTGTCGGAACGTGACACTCCGATCCCCTATATGTGTCGGAACGTGACACTCCGATCCCCTATATGTGTCGCAACGTGACACTCCGATCCCCTATATGTGTCGGTATGTGACACTCCGATCCCCTAATTCTACGTGTCGGTTCGTGACACCCGTCCCACTAATACTATGGTCGGAACGTGACACTCCGATCCACTAATACTATGTGTCGGAACGTGACACTCCGATCCACTAACCTCATTCAATTCGTTCATCAAGCCTTCTCTATACCAAGGCATCACCAATCCCATTACTTCAATTCATCAAGCCTTCTTTTATACCAAGGCATCATCATTAATAACATATATTAAAGTTTCTTTCAAGATTTGGGATTCAATGGTTTTCATCATGCTTGTTTTATCAAAATCACATAATCATATTCATGCAAGCATACAATTAAGCATATAGACAGGTTTACAATACTACCAATACATATCATGCGCTATTAAGAGTCTACTACGAATAGCATGAAACCATAACCTACCTCCAAGAAGAATTGATCAAACAAGCTAATCCTCAAGCTGCGTTTTCTCCTCCCCCTCGATCGATCCCTCTCTTTCTCTTTGTTCTTCTGTTTGTTTATTCAAACCCTCTTTCCTTTACCCTAATTATCATATAATTAAGACTAAAAGAGGACATAGAACCCACTAATTAACTTAAGGTTACCTCTTTTACCCCAAAGTAATTAGACTTTTAATATTAACCCTCAATCTTTATAATTAAGGAAAGAATAGTCCAAAACGACCCTTAAAACGTGTAGAGGAATCCTATTCTGCCTGGGATTTGTGTAACCTGTGACGGCCCGTCGTGCCTGCGACGGTCCATCACGCAGGTCGTCGCAGCCTTCTAAAATCCAGGTGAGCTGTGACGGCCCGTCACCCCTTGTGACGGTCCGTCCTGCACCTCCGTCCTGACGGTCAGAAACTCGTTTCTTATACCAAATTCTCAAAAGTTGAAGTGTTTTGCAACGGGAACTCACAACGGTTCGTCGTGGATGTGACGGCACGTCCTGCAGGTCCGTCACAATTTACAGAGAGTCGATTTTCAGTATCCAATTTCAGAATTCTAAGTGTCATGGAACGAAACCTTCTCGACGGGCCGTCGTGACCACGACGGTCCGTCGTTACATCCGTCGTCCCAGCCAGTTTTTCCAGAAATAAAATGTGTTGCTCAAAACGACTAAACCGGTCGTTACACTAAATGATTAAAAAACTTACTTGGTGAATATTGAACTAAGTTTATGTGATGGAAGGAATATCCTTACTTTAATTAGTATTGAGGATTGCCTAGGTGTGTGTGAAAGGGTTGTATGGGAGGCGCCTTCATATCTTACTTAGTTGGCCTTTGGATAAGCTTTGGTAGAGGTCTTAATGCTTAAATAAATTCTAAGTGATTATGGTCATATCTTGTGGATTATTTAGGTATTGTCTTATACGTGATTCTTGACTTGTATTATGTGTCCTGAACGATTATAATGAAGGTTTTTTTTATCAGAATGACATGAAAACATGTTTGTATACTAAATGTCCCTTTTCTCATAGATTCAATACTTAGCGTTTAATGTGCTTACCCCTTATTTTCCCTTTCTTAATAAGTGTAGGGATTGGAAGTCTTGGTATGCCGTGGATGATGGATAGATTTCTAAGGGTTGAATATGAAGTTTTTGTGAGTCGTCATAGATTCAAGGACAAGACCCACATGTTCCTTTTATGTGTTTTAGTCTTGTATGGGCTTACACCCAAATATTGTACTCTAAACTTAGTAGATTGTTTGATGATACACTGCAAAGTTAGATGTTTTTAAAAAGTCTTCCGCGTGACTTTTAATGAAAGTATATTTTGTTTGTGAAGAAAGTTTGAAATTCTTACCTATTTAAAATATCATATGAAAATAAATGATCCGTGTCTCATGCATGAGACCTACGAGAGGTCGATTGTGCCTTGTAACTTCTAGGGGGTACTCCCGGGTTGTTATAATCAACCTTATCATATCTTTATCTAAAAGTTTAACCATACTCCATACCAAACTCAAAGCCACAAAAAACTTGTCATCATACTCGATTGGAATGTGCATATACTTTGATCAGTGAAATCATCAAAGTCATAACTTCCAATGAAAGTCTCAAAGATCATATTGTAGTAGAGTAACCCAACCAAGGGTTGGGGTCGTTTCCGCATGAAGTAGTCTTGAGAATTAATAAAAAGAAAAATTACATTCTAAAAATTCATAGATCAAAAAATTATTGAATAAAGACATTGTCATCCAATAGGCGTAACACAAGAGTCAATTATCAATGGGGTTTTTTTTACTGGTAGTAAAAACAACGAAAATAACAAGAGTACTAAATCAAGAGGAGGGAATTCTTGGGATTTTATTGGGAATATGGTTTTACAAAAATTGTTGGGTACATGCTTTCGATACGATATTTATAGAATAATTGTGACTAGTCTACGTTTTAAAGGAGATAAGGTCTCTCTTGAGCAACTTACCCTGTTTTAGATATATTCCTCTCAGAAACTCACTTCCTGCATAAAGACAACCATACGCCTTAACCCAGTAACTCTCTCGAGCTTAGTGTATGGGAATGAGTATAGGGCTCACTCCATAAAGCTGAGCCTCATGTCGACCCACTCCCGCCAGCCATCGATTTAGTAGTCTTAGTTTCACGACTTCTCTCTCGAGCATGCCAAAAACACTTAAATAAGCTTGTATTTGAAAGTAAACATTCAGTAAATTCATACACAACCATTAAAAAAAATCACAATTAAACTGCATTTCTCTATAAGCTAGCAAGACCCAACAACAATCTTAACCTATATTCGCTAAATCACACCCCAAGAATTGGGGTTTTTTAGCCACACATAAAAACATATAAATTTTTACCTAAATGAGCTTGCATTCAAATGACTATGAAGAATTATGTATTGTTATTGGCTTAGAATGAAGAATACAAGAGACCCTAGTCAAAATCCTTGGAGATGAATCACTTTTATTGTCAAGTTCTTCCGAATAACCTTCTAAAACATAGAGCTAAAAAATTGATAAAAATATCTAAATTATTACTAAAAGTCTGATTATAGTTGATGCTAAGATAAAACACTCAACAAGTATTATAGTTTTGAAAAAATGTGCTGCGAAGGTTCATTCGGCGACATTAGTCGTTGTCGCTGATCAACTAGGCGATTCACTTATTGTTCTTGTTCTTGCTTTTATTTGTCAATTTTTGACCCAGATCACTGTAACTTAAGGCGATCTTGATCTGGGATGTCCAACCCATTCCATGAATCACCTTCTTCCTTGGTATTTTGCCTTTCAATCGTTGTTAGAAAATGTTATCAACACATTCAGCGACTAGGTCCATTTTTTCCGTATATATCGGCAATATGATTTCTCATATTTCTGCTCGCCATCATTTTTCTCATTGTTTGTTCCAGCGTTCTATAAATTTTAGCTGTTTGGTGACAGCGTATCCTTGAAGAATATTGGCGATCTGCATGTTTTACTTTCTGTAGTTTTTTGGGTATGCACTTTTAGATCATCTAGGAGATTCAATGGTCCCTTTGGTGAATCTCCAAAGATGTTAGGCAATCATCAGAAGGTATTTTCCAAGCTCTTTCAGCTCCCTAGTTCCTTTTTTCTCGATTGTGTCCATATTTTCCTTCAAACTCAAAATACCATAAACTCAACGATTTTTATCTGATATTGAGATAAAAGAAGCATTTGAGGATACTATTTCTATGAAAATATAACCCTAAATAAGTCAAAATTTTGGACTCATCAACACCTCCAACTTAAAATTTTGCTTGTCCCAGAGTAAAGCTCGAGTTCAGTAGTTCAACAGGGATGTCTCAAATAGTTCTAATAATGATTCAGTCATGAATTCACACAACTAAACCCAAAAGAAAGGATCAATTTTGTACCTAGATATTCAAGTTGTGCAGACCATTACCAAAGATTCTCAAGCTTGCAATACTTGTTTCAAATGTAAGTTCAAGCTTAACAGATACATTCAGATGCCCTTACACAAATGATAATTCCATTCTCACACAAAAGATTTATAATTATTTATTGTTCGGGAATAATATAAAACACATAATTATTTAGTGTTCAGGAATCAAATAATACACCTACTCTCAAAAAGAAGAAACAGTGCATGGTTTCACCCATATGTTTGATGTATTTTCCTTTCAATATTTGTTTCAACTTATTCAAGATTAAAAAGGTCTTTGTAAAGCTTGTTATGGTACTGACTCAAATTCTGTGGTCATTTAGGCTTAGTGAATAAGATACTCATAAAATATGGTGCTCTCAATACTTCCTTTACTTTCCTTCATCACATTTATTAGTTCTCATAAGTCATCCATTTAATCACTTATCCATAGTGCCTAGAACCCCCTTTTTCTTCTTGCAACTATCAAAATTATTCCATAACTTTTCTCTTTCAATTAAAATATTTTTTTGAAATATGGAATTATATGAATACGGGAGAAACTCCATGAAAGGAAAATTAATGATTCATACAAATTGCTTAGTGGGAAATGTCCTGAAGAACCCAACGAGTAACTAATAATCATGTTAATCTTTTTCTTTTTTTTTCTCTCTCTCTCTCTTTCTATATATATATATATATATATATATATATATATATAGATATATATATATATATATATATATAGATAGATAGATAGATAGATAGATAGATAGATATATATGGAGGGTCTCAATTTTTTTAACACAATGGGTAGACGAAATCCTTTTTGCACTTTCTTGACTTGCTTTATATTTTCACCAGACCTTCAAATTAGAGTTCAATAATGTACTAAGCACATTCAAGAGAATTGTAGGTCAAGGGTTAAAGAAGGTTATGGTTTTTTCATGATTATTCGAAAGAAAGGTAAGGGTCAACGGGAGCTCAAGAGAGGTTCACACACTCACAAGGCAAGTCAAAAAATAGTTATATGTCAAATTGTCTCACACTTTTTAAATTTGTCCAAGATGATATAAAGAGAATGTCTTAATTAGTCAATCGGACACAAGGGGAAAATACTACGTGTTGTCGTGGATGGTTTATGATACGCTTATCACACAAGGCATCTACACTAAATTCAAAAAAGACTTCACACTTTTGCTAGTGGTCAAAAGTCATTAGAAAAGAATTAGTTTGACAACGGGGTAATTACAACAAGATGCAAAGAGTGCATATATTGTATTATTCAATGTGTTTGGACTCATTGTACCCTTACATTTATGTTCATTTGATTGCGATCATTATTTAGGTCATCGGTATTGATCGAAATCGAGAATTAAATTTTCCCTAGAAAAGCCACATATATGTGCATGCAAGAGGGAAAGGAAAAGAAAAATCTCGTCGCTTACTTAGTTTCATTCCCCCACAAAAAGAATTCAACATTGTTCTCAATATACTGTTTATCAAGCCTTAGAAAGGATGAAAATAAAGGGTACGAAAATTAAAGATAAAAGTAGTTTAACATTAATGTATGTAGGTGAGGGTGAAAAAGAGTCTTCACTATTTTTGGCGCTACGTGGATTAATTATTATTTTGTCCTTCATTTCAACTTCTCAGCAACATTTGTTAGTTTCCTTCTTCGAGTAATTTAGGAGATTCGCCGATCATTCCTTTTCCTGCAACGATCAACACACGTTATTTCCTAGTCCAACACTTGGGTTCCATCCCAAGAAGCATATTATTTAACATCCAGGCACGACATGGAGATTCCATTAAATATCTTACAAGTACTCAATATTAACCAGGAAAATATCCTGTCAGTCTCCAAGATATGACTTCAAACATTGGCAATTTATTTTAAACGGTGTTTCCTATTGGTCTTCAACTTCTATGGCATCATTGGTGAATACTCGCATTACGCGAAGGGGTCCAGACCAACTGGATTTGGCTATCCAGGAATGAATCTAAGTTGAGAGTTATATAACAATACCTAATACCGTACGTTGAAGTTCCACTTGAGTATTAGAGACTCATACCATTTTTAATTTTTTTATGTAAATAACTGAACTTTTAAAAGATTTGAGCCTTAAATCATCTAGTTCATTCAATTTTTCCACTCTCCCCCTTGAGGCTTTTGAAAAATCCTAATTTCAAACATTCAATGCCAACATTGCCTTGTGTTCCAACATGAAAGGAACATGAAAAGCTTAACCAAAAACAAACACATATGGGGACATAATAATAGCTATTTTTAAGAGGTCCGAAATGCCTATAGTGAATCATCAAGCTTTCTAGATCAATCAATTCTGTGGGCGTTTACTATCTTTTCTAGGATGCTCTTGATCTCTTTATTTGATACTTCTACTTGACTACTTGTCTGGGGTGATATGAGGTTGCCACCTTATGTTTTAGCCCATATTTTCTCATATCTCTTGAAGAAACATTTATTGAAAAAGCGGGATCCCCTATCACTAGTAAATGCCCTAGGAATGACAAATCTTACGAAGATGTAACATTTTAATAATTGGATGACACTTTTTCCTTCATTGTTTGGGAGTGAAGTGTCCTCCACCCATTGGAATAATAATCTATAACAACTAAGATATATTTATTTCCACACGAGCCCATGAAATCGATCCCTCAAACATGGAATAGATAAACTGTAAGATAGTAATGAGGAAAGTTCATGTCTTCTTTACACTCTACCCTGCTGCTGGCATTGATAGCCTTTCTTCAAAAATTCTTTCACATCCTTTTATATAGAAGGTCAGTAATATAAACTTTGGAAAACTTTAGCAGCGAAATGAATGGTGCTACAGTGACATTATATAAGAGATGCATGACAAGCGTGGAGGATTTGAATTGCTTCTTGTTCTCGAACACACAACCTAATGAATGGTCAGTACATTCCCAAAATACTTTTCGTTCACCCAGAAGTACTTTTTAACATAATGCAGTAACTTGTCTTGTTGGTAAAAACTCAACTCACCCGGCATCAATCCCGACACAATATAATTTGAAAAATCTGCATACCATGGTGCATTTTTTCGAGATATTGCAAACACCTGCTCCTCAGGAAAGGAGTCATCTGTGTCGACTTCGCGCTTAGCATTTTTCATTCCTTCAAACATTGATAAATTGTTGGCCACATGATTTTGGCATCCCTTTTGATATTTTACGTCGAAATTGAAATCTTGTAATAGTAAAACCCATTTTATCAATATTGGTTTCACATCTTTCTTTGCCATTATGTAACGGAGTGCAGATTGATAAGTATGGACGATTACTTTGGTTCCTAGAAAATATGCCCTAAACTTTTCAAATTCATACACAATCATAAGAAACTCTTGTTATGTGACAATATAATTTTTCTGAGCACTATTTCGAGTTATGCTTGGGTAATAAATTGGGTGAAATAGTTTGTTGCGATTTATACCCAACACTACACCCATCACTGTGTCCCTAACATCACACATTACTTAATAAGATCCAACCCAATTAGGGATGATGAGAATTGGGGTGGATACAAGTTTTTCTTTCAAACAGTAAAATATTACCATGCAAGCCTTATTTAAATAGTTGTTTGCTTCTCTAAAAGTTTGCATAATGGGTTTGCAGTCTTTGAGAAGTCTTTAATGATTCTTCAATAGAAACATTCATGCCCAAAATGTTTTGAATGCCATTAACTTAAATCAGTGGGGGTAGTCTCTCAATAAGTTTAATTTTTGCCTTCTCCACTTCTAGCCCTTGTTGTGACACCTTATGCCCCAGAAAAGAACCTTCTTTCACAATGAAATGATAATATTCACAATTTAGAACTAGATTTGTTTCCATACACCTTTGGTTATTTTCCTAAGTGTTCCAAGAATTCTTCAAATGTATCCCCAACAAAATGAGAAGTTGTCCAGCAATACCTCCACAAAATGTTCAACTATGTCACAAAAAATTGACAACATGCAACACTGAATTGTTTATGGGAATATTACATAACCGGAACTTTATCATTTTGAATGTGAATATTCCATATGGGAAAACGAAAGTAGTTTTATATTTGTCTTCCAGAGCAAAAGAGATATGGTTATAATAGGAGTACCAATGTAGAAAACAATACCACCCTCTTTCTGATAATCACTCAAGCATCTGATCCATGAAAGGCCTGGGAAGTGGCCTTATAGGTCCATGAATTAAGATTAAAATAGTCCATGCATACTCTCCACCAAGTCACTGGTCGAGTTGGAACGAGTTCTCCCTTTACGTTTTGAACGGCAATGATACCTCCCTTTTTCGGTACAACTTACACTAAGCTTACAGATTTATTATCCCCAATAGAGTAGAATACTCCAGCATCCAGCCACTTGATAAAATAATTTTTCACCATTTATTTAATTGGATAGTTTAATCTTCGTTGATGCTCAACTTTAGGTGGTTTACATTCATTGTCAAGTAAAATTTTGTGCCCACAAATACTAGGAGAAATTCTCACTGTATAGGATATGGTCCAACCGATAGCTTTTATATGCTTTCTCAGAAATTCAATGAGTAATTTAACATGCCACTCAAGAAACTCAACAAATATAAGCACTGGTAAGGTCTTGTTGGCTCCCAAGAAGGAACAGTTGAGATGAGAGGGTAGCTCCTTTAACTCAAGTTTTGGCGGTTCCTCTGTTGATGGCTTTTCTTGAGGATTTTCGTTAATTAAATGTCAATATCCAATTTATTTGATTCTTTGAGTGTAATCTTAACCCAATAAGGCAACTACGACTTCCTTATAGCATTGGACATGAGATTCATCATAATAAGAAAGTATAGAGTCAAGGATTTCATTCCTCTGCATCAAATGGCTCATACTAGAGACCGCCTCATCTATAACAGTTTCGATAGACACCATATGGATATCACTTGGTTGCTTCATGGACTTGAAAATAGTTAAGGTGACCTCATCTTCGTTTACCTAGAACTTCAGTTTCCTAGTTTCAACATCCACCTATCATGTAGCAGTTGCTAAGAATAGTCTTCCTAGAATAATGGGTATTTTATCATAAATATCAGTTTGAATGATGAGCCGATCTACTTTCACCAATATGTAATAGAGGATTCCCACTAGGTCTTTGATTGAACGATATGCCATAAGGATCCTTACAATGGTTACCTTTTGTTCACCCAACCATAACTATTTGCATATTCCATAGGGCATCAACTTGATGATTTCTCCCAAATAACACATTGCTTTAGTGAACTAGAGCATGCAAATGTTGCATGGGATGGTGAATTCCGAAGGATCTTCTCTTTGGGTGATTGCCTCATTTCATACTTTCGTTGCAACAATGAGGTACTTAAATTGTTTCATATTTCAGAATCCTCGTCTTTGTAACTAACTCTTTCATGAATGTGGCGTATCCTGGTATGTCCAGCAATGCTTCAATCGAGGGGGTTTCATAAATAATTTCATGCACAACGAAAAGCGTTTTATAACCTTCTCATCTTCATTCTTCTTTTTCATGTGTGGAGGGAATGTTGGAGGTATTTTTTGTAAAGGGTGTCTGACTTTTGGAACTTGAAAAGGTTGCTTCTGTTTCCTCTTGTGGTTCTTTGTGATGTTTTTTCTGCACTAGGTAATGCTTCTTCTACACCTTGTCTTTGTTCAGGCTTTTGAGGATCCTCATATTCCATCTTCCTAGTGAAACTTATCTGCTACGGGTAACTACCGCTAGCCTTCTTCTATTATTGTTCATTAGTGTCTTGGAAGTTATTTTACTTTATAAATGACTTAATTGAGCTTCTAGAAATTTGATGGCATCAACATGTGAATTTACTTTACAATTCAGTGATAAAAAAATCATATTCAATTCCATTCAGCATATCATAAGAACTTTCACATTTATCAAGTATGCATGGCAATTTCTCATTTACCCGAGGGTTTCTTGAAATCTCTTTAGATTTCAGACATTCACTGAAATGAGAATTATACTCCTAATGGTCATTTTTATCAGCCCAATCTTTGTAATATCATTGTGGTTCTTACACCATGTAATAGTTCAAACCTCGATCTTGACCCTGCTGTGGATAGAGTGGGTAGAAACCCTCTTCATATCTTTTATAGTTCCAACCTTAATTATCCCGGGTCTTAAATAACTAGAATAATTACTTTCCTCAACTAAAAATACTTCACATGTCCCCTTCATACGTTGTTGTAGAATTTCCAACTGAGACAACATCTTTTTGATGTTTTCGTCCCTTTCCTTCTCTTAATCAACTGGTTCTTGATATTTGTGTACCATGCTATGCTTACTTGTATCATACCATCTAAGAGACAACTTCAAATGTCTATAGTATTATTGCTCCTTGCTAGAATTGGATTGATATCTCTTTAGTTACAAAACCTAGACTACGGTAAAAGTATTGGAGCATAATTCTCTACGCAGTCCATGCGTGGGACACTTTCATAAAAACTCTGAATCTCGTCCATGATTCATAAGCTGGTTCGCCATACATCTGCTTAAAATTCTTAAAATCATCCCTCATCTTCATCATCTTTGATTGGGGTAACAATCTTTTGTGAAAGGTTGTGATCAACTCCTCTCATGATATGATGGACTTATTTTGAAGCTAGATCATCCATTTAGTAGCTTCCCTTGTCAATGATAATGGAAATCAGCAGAGTCATATGTATTCTTGTGATAGGTTCTTGACTGATAAAAGGGTGCATATTTCAACAACACATTGGATATCATCCTGCGAATATTAATGCTCCTCCCATGTTTTTTTTAGGACATGGTTAATACACTTTTAAAATCATCAATGTCATCTAGAAGAATGGAACAACCCTTTAGCCATTGTCATTGTTTGCATTCATATTTCCTTTATTCAACACAAAACACTAAAAAACCAATTGACACATAACTAAGTAAACTACATATAAAAGGAATGAAATTTTACTAATATAATAATTTTCACGTGAGAAAACTCCCCTACTGCAGCTCCATTTTGATAGGTGATGTCATCAAAGACACAACTTCCAATGTAAGTATGGATGATTGTACAGTAGTATAGTAACCAAACCAAGGGTTTGGGTCATTTCCATAGGGAGTGGTTGTGAGAATTAATCGAAAAGTAAAATGAAATTTTACCTAGTCATAGATGAAGACATTATCGAATAAAATATTATAGGTCAGAAGGGGTGATGCAAGCATCAATTATCAATGGGGAATTTTGTCACTGATAGTCTAAACAACTAAAATTACAAGAGTACTAAATAATGAGAGGGGGAATTCTTGGGATGTGATTGGAAATATAGGGTTAGATTAATTGATGGTTACATTCGTTGATAGGAGATAAATAGAATAATTATGACTATGATAAGATTAAAGGGATATAATCTCTCTCTCAAGAAACCTACCCTGTTTAATGGGTTTCACTCGAACACCCACTTCCCACATGAAGACGAACCTACGCCTTAACCTAATCATTCTCTCAAGCTAAGTGTGTGGGAAGAAGACTAGGGCTCACTCTCTCAAGCTGATCCTCGTCTCGATCTGCTCCCACTAGCCATTAGTTTAGTGGTCTTAGTTTCACGACTTCTCTCTTGAGAAAGCTGAAAATACATAGCTACACTTGTATTTGCAAAGACAAATTCAATAAATTCATCCACACTTGCTAAACGAAATCATAATAAACTACAATTAATCTATAAACTAGCAAGACCCAACAAGAGTCTTAACCTATATTCGCTAAATCACATCCCAAGAATTGGGGTTTTTTAGCCACACATCAAGAGATAAAAATTTATAACTACATGATCTTGCATTATAATGGGTAAGAAGATTTATGTCTTTTTACATGCCAAGAATGAAGAATTAAAAATACCCTAGCCCATATCCTTGAAATGAAATATCACATTGGGAATTACCCTCTAGACATAATCGGTGCCATTTTCTTCTTTTAGCACTACGACTAGTCTCTTACCTTTCATCATTACATTCATATAAATTTAGCAGAAAATTTGAAATTTCATTTACTTCTAATTGGAGGTTTACAAAGACCTCTACATACACATACTATATATATATCGAGTATACATAAATACTTCTTATAGGAAGATTACTTAGTCCTCTACTTTTATTACACACACACACACACACACACACACCACACACACACACACAAACATATATATATATATATATATATATATATATATATATATATATATATATATATATATATATATATGTATATATAAGAAAGACAGTCTCAAAATAGTCGTCTCATCGCAAAACCATCTAACAAGATTATATCAAATTTGGCCTAGTCCATACATCAATGAAACAAGACCACATATACGTTATACAAATGTTTAGTACTCAAATAAAAGGAACGAAACATAAGAGTCTTAATACTAAAACAACTTCATAGCTTGATATTGGAATTGCCCTAGAATGTGAGGACCTACACAACTTGGACGATCAACAAATCCAAGTCTTCTTCAATGTTGTTTCCAAAATCCCTTCAACAACCGCAACCTAAAATGTTGGGGAAAAGGAAGAAATGGGTTTAGTAGACCACTTGTATTAAATATGATAAGATATGCACACAAACTATGAAAACATGCTAATAAAAGGGACATTTCATAAAGTATGCACTTTTCATTAAAAACCTTTATGCACATTCAACAAGACCATACCAACCAATAGAATATGTTAATTAAGTCATAGGCCTATACATCATAAGAACAACAACATCAAAACTATTCAAGTCAACATGCTAAAATATAATTGAATACATAGTCAAGTAACCCTATCATATCATAATACCAACAAGCATGAACAAGAGTTCATTATAACATAACCAAAGCAAGAAAACTACCCATATATGCCTATCAAGTGAACAAGTGCAATGAACAAGCAAAGCCCTTTAATCTTACTCGATCAAGTAACCCAACAAGAATCATGACAACATCCTACTTCACATATCATATCATTTAAGAGTACATATAATCTTACTTCAACAATGTAGACCAACACATAATCATAAATTAAACTAATCATCATACAATATCAACAACGTGCAAGTTCATAGTGTACAAATGGTATATCATTATAAGCATTTTCATACCTAATAACATCCTCCTAAGACTCCTCTAAATGCTAACTTGTGCAATTTTTAGGTAGAGTCCCATACTCATACCTAGACTAAGTTAGACTCCTTAGTTTATCTTAGTTAAGTTCATTCCTTTAGTTTATTTTACATTTTTGTGAACATCTTTCCCTAACCGACATAGACCACATGAGATAATATGACGTTTTAATGGAACCCTACACCGAAAGAAGGAGGTCTACATTTCAAGGTAGTACCAAAACATGAACATAGGAACTACGTGGATTCACTATCGAATATTCCTGCAGGAGAAACATAGTTCAAGAACTAGGAGATATAGTTGGTTTATTCTACATGAATTGTATTCTCCAATCTCAAGAATACATTAGTGATCCTACCTTCCCTATGTGGGAAGGGACACTCCTCACTCTAGTTCATTCTGTGCTAAGCTAGAGTCCCTTTTGAAATGTCTTTAATGTCTTTACTAATCGTCATTGTTTATTGTAGGTTGTAGGGTCTAACCCTTGTAAAAATCATTATATCATAGCTCATTAAAAAGTGCATGAGAATTTCTTTTCATTACAATTCATATAGGTGAGGTTACTACATTAACATTTTCCTATCATGATAAGGCACATTGGTAAATTATTCACAATCCTTATACAATTCACATCTTAACAAACACCTCACAAACCAATATCAAGACAATTGAATTCAACATCATATCACACTTTCAATCCTATAGAAGGTATACTCCAATACAACACCATGATTTGATCACAGTTAACCACAACTTGAAGTAAAAGATAGGGATCATAAGACTTACCAAGTCTCCTTCATAATTTATCATCAATTTCTTACCATCAACCCTTAATTCAACCCAATTAGGGTATAAAATCATCATAATTCAATGACAAATATGATAAAATCCCAAAAGAATCACTACATTACAATTCAATACTAGGTCATGGCTTAAGATAAGATACTTGGGTCAA
Organism: Solanum peruvianum; assembly: GCA_027705065.1. Lineage (NCBI taxonomy): Eukaryota > Viridiplantae > Streptophyta > Magnoliopsida > Solanales > Solanaceae > Solanum > Solanum peruvianum. The sequence continues at coordinate 34,241,682 of JAKWJD010001764.1, forward strand.
ACTCACAACATACTTCATAACCTAGAGAATTTCTAAAAATACTAGCATGAAAGGAGCATTAATAACTCAAATCATTCATGCTTATTATAAAAACATCAATTAATAGTAATTCAACAAAAAACCAAGTCAATTGAACCAATATAACGTAATTCATATATAAGTCATAACCTAAGGTTAAGGGGTAAAGGTCATTTTCTTCAAACTAGATAAAACATTCAAGATAAAAATAATTATGTTTGAATACATGTAAATATATTAATAATATACAAAATAAATCATTAAAAAAATCAATTCATAACATCAACTTCGAAATTGGATGAAACCACTTGAAAAATCAACTTTGGAAATCAATTTGATGGAACCCTTAGAGGAAAGAGGTCTCAAAGGTGAATTAGATCTCATATGTTACTAATTGATGAAGGTTGATGGTGAAAACTTTATACTTTGAATCCCTTAATCCCCCTCCCCCTAGCATAATATTCAATGTAGTTCTTCACTAGAGAGAGAAAGAAGAGAGAAGGAAGATAGTTTAGTTTTGTGAGTTGTGAGAGTTTAGATTAGTCTAATTAGGTTAGGACTTTATATAGAGTGTTAACTAAGTTAATTAGACCTAACTAATCAAAGCACTAATTGAATAAACCTTTAATTAAATTATTTTCACTAACATAAAAATGTGCAAAAAATCTCAGCCCTCACAGACGAGACCTAAACTAATAGTCTATTTGTGAGTCGACGACCTACCCCCCTTTTCGTGCTGCACATTCGTAGGTAAGGTAAGAGACTGGTCCAAATGGACTTTTATCCAAGTGGTGAAAATTTTAGTCGAAGGATGGCATCGATTCCCCATCCCTCCACACAAATTCTGTTAACTCCCCTCGTGGGTGCATACTACCCAAGCAGTACTTTTGACCCCAAAAAAAAAGGGTCATCCTAAAGGGCTCTTGGTTTGTCCTTGGGGAGTCGTACCCGAACGTTTCGATTATGAAAAATCTTAAACAAATGTTAGACACCCTTCAACAAAATTTCATGAATTTTCGACTGCTAAATTTGTTAGAATAGGCTAAGTCACACTAGTACCTCCTTGAACTAGTTTTCGGACATCATGGACGTTCTTGGACGTTTAAGTTTCTAGACTTCCTAAATAACTTATAATCATTAAAATGGACCTTAAAACAGTGTCTACACTTTATGAAAATTAGATTAGGCTCCACAACACGTCTTGGATTTTCGAAGTGCCACATTTCCCCCCCCCCTCCCTTAGGAACATTCATCCCCGAATGACAATAAAAATCTTTTGAATGAAGGAATAAACTCAAGACTAGCACCCAAACAAACAACAATACATAAGAGAATTAGTTAAAACACCAATCATATCATTTACACAAGTAAATTAAAAATTTTCAACTTCCACATATAAGTCTCAACAATATATTATAAGGAACATCCATCTCCCTACAAACAAGAATTCAACATAACATTTTTATGAGTCAATTATTCCAAAGTTCAACTTACAAACATGATAAATATCATTTTATATAGACTCACCATATTCAAATGCACAATATAAATCAAACAAGCAAAATTGCAGATTATTAGGATAATTCATTGTAATCACTATTAGAACATCTAAAAAAGCACATTTTGCAAAACTTCTCCAAAAATCAAGAATTTTAAGTTTTTAGTCTGTATATTCATTATCAGCAAGAATAAATAACCTTAGTTATCAAATAGATGAGGGTAACGAGACATCATGTCGGCCTCGACCTCCCATGTTGCACTCTCAACTAGGTGATTCTTCCATAATACCTTTACGAAAGCCACCTCTTTGTTCCTCTATTTCTTTACTTCATATAAAGGATTTGAATCGGAACTTCTTCTTAAAAGAGATTATCTTTCACACCAAGACCCTCTACAAGAAGAATAAACTCAGGATCATCGATACAGTTCATAAGCATGGAAACATGGAAAATCGGATGAACCGAAGCCAATTCACTAGGAAGCTTCAATTCATTGGCAAAGTCACTTGTTGGAAGTTTGGACACTTAGCAAGAAACAACTCTATGTCCTTCTTCAAACGTTCCCACTATAATACTTTCTAAGCTCATGGTACATTTTTGTCGAACCCGTAAGAATGGAGTAAAGGGATCCATGGGCTTCTTGAAGGATCCGGTTCCTTGACCCATCTACATTGGGAACACTATTATTCCTTGATGCCTCAAGACACCATCCCCCTTAAGGCTATTGATTCATTGAACTTACCAAGAACTTATTCATTAAAATCCATCAATGGTGTATCAATGTGTTGTTTGGACTTCACCTCAACCACAAAGATGACTCGAAGTTATGATGGACCATGAAACAACCATTTGGAGAATCTTTTCACCTCACACCCAAAATAGACAATATATAAACATCTCTTACTAGGTATTTATTGGCTTCCTCTAGATGAGAAACATTACCCATGATCATACGACTTAGAGCATCCGCAACAACACTGGCCTTGCTGGGGTGATAGAGAATACTCATGTCGTAATCTTTCAACAATTCTAACCCCCTTCCATGTCAGAGATTCAACTACTTTTGGGTAAACACATATCTGAGACTATTATGGATGGTATACACATCAACATGGACATCATACAAGTAAAGACTCCATATTTTCAAGGAAAATACCATGACAACTAACTCAAGATCATGAGTTTGATAGTTTCTCTCATGCACCTTAAGTTACCTAGCAGCATATCCTATTAACTTCCAATGTTACATAAGCACACATCCTAAACACACTCAGGATGAATCACAACAAACGACGAAACCCTTTCTACCCTTCAGTAAAGTCAACACCGGAGATGAAGTAAGACTATCTTTCAAGATTTGAAAGCTTAACTCAATGCCTCAGACCACTCAAATTTCTTACTCTTTTGGGTCAAAGTAGTCAAGGGAGATACAATGGACGCACAACCAGCCACAAAACTTCAAAAATAACCCACGAGACCGAAGAAACTTTTAATTTCGGTTGGAGTCAATTGTCTAGGCCAATTTTTAACCGCCTCCATTTTCCTTGGCTAAACCTCAAATCCCCTAGTAGAGATGATATGACAAAGAAATTCTACCAACCTCAACTAAAAGTCATTTTTGCTATACTTTGCAAATAATTGGTTCTCTGTAAGAACTTGCAACACCACCCTCAAATGGTTCATGTGATGACCCTCATTTTTTGAATATAGAAAGATGTCATCAATGAATACAATGACAAATGAATGTAGGTAACTTGGAAACACCCTATTCATGAGATCCATAAACGTCGCCGGTTCATTCATGATATCAATGGAAAATACTAAAAACTCATAGAAACCATATCTAGTCCAGAATGCCATCTTTAGTATATCCTCACCTCCCACCCTATGTTGGTGATATCCCAATTTCAAGTCAATTTTAGAAAAGTAGCTTGCCCGTTGGAGTTGATCAAACAATTCGTCAATCTAAGGGAGCGGATAATTATTCTTAATAGTGACTTTATTGAGACCCATGCTTCTTCTTCACAAACAAAAGCGGAGAACCCCACAGAGAAATACTACGTTTAATGAAGCCTTTGTCTAGTAAATCTTTAAGTTGAGCCTTCAACTCTTTCAATTTTGCCAGAGCTATCCGGTAAGAAGGAATTGAGATGGCATTTGTATCCGGTAACAACTTGATGCCAAAATAAATTTCCCATTTGGGAGGAATGTCAGGAAGATCATTAGGAAAGACCTTTGGAAATTCCCTCACTACGGGGACCGACTCAATAGGAATAATTTCGAAGTCTAAATCTTTGACTCTTACTATATGATATAAGCACGCGTTAGAGATCATTTTGTATGCTTACAAACAAGATATGATATGAGCTTTAGGAGTAGAATTTCCCCCCTTTCACTCTAAAACTGGCTCATTTGGAAAGTTAAACTTCACCTCCCTCGCTCTATAATCTTTAGAGGCAAAGCAAGCATGCAACTAATCCATACACAAAATCGAATCAAAATCAAGCATATCTTGTTCTACTAGCTAAACTTAAGAAACTCTATTAGGAAACATTATAGGAAAATTTCTATAAACCCTTTTTGAAACAACTTACTCACCTACTAGGGTAGACACTATAAAAGGTTCATGCAATATATCGGGAGAAATGTAAAACTTCTTAGCTACTAATGAAGAACAAATGATAAGGTAGCATCAGGATCAAGTAAGGAATATACATAAATAGAGAATACTTCCAACATACCTGTCACCACGTCGGGAGAAGTCTTTTTCTAACCCCTAGAGCGGAGAGCATAAAAGCAGTTCTTCTTCGAGCCTAATTTGAACCTCTTTCTTGAGCCTGACCAATACCCTTGTCTTGATCCCTTACATTAGGGCGATCCCTAACCTTGTGCCCTCTTTACCACAACCATAGCAGTTATTCGTTTGCCTAAGACAATCATCATAGTTCTTCTTGCCACACTTTCCACAAGTTGGCTTCTTGGTTGGTGAACTTGTATCCCTTCCCTAATTAGGCTGAGGTTAGACACTCTATCCTCCCTAGTCTTATGGAACATGGAAGGAACTTGATTAGAGACCCTCTTTTTAACATAGGATTGTCTTGATTCTCAAGCATTCCTTTTGAAGAATTATTATTAAACAATCTGGCCCTCTTGGCATCTCTACTCTTCCTCTTAGCCATTGCCTCTTCAACATGTTGATCATGAACCATGACACAAGAAATGTTCATGTTGTCATGTAGTATACACGAATGACACTCCTCTTGCAAATAATCCGACACCCCCGTCACAAAAAGACTAATTTTATTCCTTGGATCAAAAAACAAAGAAGGAGCATATTTGGACAATTTAGTGAATTTCAAGTAGTATTCAAGCACAGTCATCCTCCTTAGAGAAGGTTAATGAACTCTGCCACTTTAGTTTTCCTCCTCACCCTAGGAAAGAACCGATCAAGAAAAGCCTTTTTGAATGCTTCCCAAGTAACCAGTCCACCCCTTAACAACCTATTGTCCCTCTATTAGACATACCATTCTTGAGCCACATCTTCAAGTTGATAAGTGGCTAACTCGACTTTCTCACTAGTAGACAACCCTATAGCATTAAGGATTTTGTAGATTTCATCTATGAACTCTTGCGGGTCTTCTTCAACCTTGGACCCATAGAAAGTAGTATGATTCATCGTAGTGAAATCCCTTAGATGGGAGGCCATGGTAGAAACTTTTTGGTGTGCTCGGGGCACGACCTCCCTATTAGCTTGGGCCGTCATGGCTTGGGCTTGAGTAGTGGAGGCTTGTGCTTGGGTAATAATGTCTTCGGCAATTTGGAAGAAACAGGCCCTCATGTTATCATCCGTCAAAGGATTAGAGTTCATCGGGGGTTTGAAATCATTAATATCTTCCACGAGAGGATGAACATTATCACCATGGGGAGGAAAACCTGCATTGGCAAACTCCTCTTCAAGTATTCGTGGCACATTATTTCGAGTATTCATTTCCTTTAATCATAATAAGAGGATTAGATGTAAAAGCACATAGATCATAACGCTCTAAAGGCACAACATTGGACTTCCATGAAAGGGAGAATTTCATATGCATATCATAGATTCCTATTCATAAGTGTAGCGCACTTCACAATTATGAATACGAACCTACATAGATGTGGTTGATAGAGACATCAAATTTAATATATTTAACCTCATGCTCTAATAACAAATTTTTCACAAATGGGAATTACCCCCTAGATGTAACGGGCGTCATCGTCCTCTTTGAGGACTGAGACTAGACTCTTATCTTTGATTATTGCATTCATAGGTTAAATTTAGTAAAAAATTTAAAAACTTTCGTCACTTCTAATTAAAGGTTTACATCAAATTATATATAAACATAGTATATATATATATATATATATATATATATGTATATATATATATATATATATATATATCGAGTATACATAGATATATAAAAGATAACACTGTCTCATAATAGTCGTCTCATATCATGACCATTTAACATTAGTATACCAAGCTTTGCCTAGCCCATACATCAATGAAACAAGACCATATATAGGTCTTACAAATATTTTATACTCAAATGAATGTAAAGAAACATAAGAATCTTAATACTAAAACAACTTCATAGCTTGATATTGACATTTCCCTCAGAAAGTGAGGACCTACCCAACTTGGATGATCAAGAATTCCAAGTCTTCTTCAAGGTCGTCTCCAAAATCCCTTGAACGATCAGAACCTAAAATGTTGAGGAAAAGGAAGAAATGGGGTTAGTGTACCACTTGTACAAAATATGAGACCATATGCAAAGATACTATGAAAACATGCTAACAAAAGGGACCTTTCATAAAGTATGCACTTATCATTAAAAACCATTATGCACATTCAACAAGACCAAACCAACCAATAGGACATGTTCATTAAGTCATAGGCATGTACATCACAAGACGAACAAAATCAAAACTAGTCAAGTAAAGATTCATAGAATATAACTAAATACATAGTCGAGTAACCTTATTATCATGTCATAATAGAAACAAGGATGAATAAGAGTTCATTATAACATAACCAAAGCAAGAAAATTACCCATGAACCGCTATCAAGTCAACAAGTCCAATGACCAAGCAAAGCCCCATAACCTTTCTCAATCAAGTAACACAAAAAGAATGATGACCAACATCCTACTTCATATAGCATAGCATTTAAGATTACGTATTATTTTACTTCAACAATGTAGACCAACAGATAATCATAAGTGAAACTAATCATCATATAGTATCAATAATATGCAGTACATCATCTACATATCATATATCATCATAAACATATTCATATATAAGAAATTCCTCCTAATACTCCCTTCAACTCTAAGTAGTGCAATTTTTCGGTAGAGTCCCATACCCCTACCTGGACTAAGCTAGAATCATAGGTTATCTTTGTTAGAGTTCATTCTGTTAGTTAATTTTACCATTTTGGGAATATCTTTCCCTAACAAAGATAGACCACATGAGCTAATGTGGAATCTGGTGTGATGGAACCCTACATCGAAAGAAGGCGGACTACTTGCCAAGGTAGTACCAAAACATGAGCATAGCAACTATGTGGATTCACTAGCTAGTATTCATATGGGGGATACATAGTTCAAGAAGTAGGAGATATCGTTAGGACCCTTTTAATGCTACATGCATTGTAGTTTCCAATATAAAAAGTACATTAGTGATCCTAGCTTCCCTATGTGTGAAGGGACACTCCTCCCTCTAGTTTACTCGGTATTAAGCTAGAGTACCTTTTGAAATGTATTTAATGTCTTTATTAATTGTCATCGATTATTGTAGATCGTAGTGTGTAACCCTTGTAAAAACATCAGTATCGTCATATCTCAATAGGAATTGCATGAGTATTTGTCCTTTCATTACAATTCATATATGTGAGGTTAGCACATTAACATTTTCTTATCATAATAAGGCTTATTTGGTAATCATTCACCATCCTTACACCATTCACATCTTATCCAACACCTCCAAAACATAGTCCATACATTTAAATTCAACATCAACCACCCTATCAATCCTATACAAGGAATACTCAAATTCAAAATTATTACTTAATCACAATTAAAAAGAACTTGAACTAAAGGTTAGGGATCATAAGACTTACCAATTCTCCTTCATAATTCATCATCAAAATCTTACCTTCAACCCTTAATCGAACCAATTAAGGTATCACCTCATCATATTTTAATGACCATCATTAGAACAAGTCTAAAAGAAATAACACATCACAATTTTATACTACATCATAGCTTAAGACAAGATACTTAGGTCAAACTCACAATATACTTCATAACCTAGATCACTTCTTAAGAACTAGCATGAAAAGACAATAATCTCCCAAATTAATCATGATCAGTAAAAAAACATCATTTAGTAGTAATTCAACCAATAACCAACTCAATTGAACCAATATAACCTAATTCATATCAAGATCATAACCTACGGTTAAGGGTAAGGTCATCTTCTACAAATTATACCACACCATCATGGTATATCATAATTAGGTTAGAATATATGTTAATCTATTCATACTATCACAAAAAAATTATAAACAAATCAATTCATAACATCAATTTAGAGTTGGATGAAACCCACTTGTAAACTCTATTTTGGATATCAATTTGATGGAACCCTTTGAGGAAACATGTCTCAAATGTGAATTAGATCACATAACTTACCAATTGATGAAGAGTGATGGTGGAACTTGTCTATTTTCATCCTTAAACCCTCCCTTAGCTTGTTCTTCAATGGAGTTCTTGACTAGAGAGAGAAAGAATAAAGAAGGAAGAGAGTTTGATTTTGTAAGCTATGAGAGTTATGATTAGTCTAAATTAGGTTAGGACTTTATATAGGGTGTTAAATATATTAATTAGAACTCCCTAATCCACAAACTAATTGACTATCCCTATAATTGATAAATTATAACTAACTTAAAAATGTGCATAACCCTCACAGACGAGTCCTTGACCAACGGCCCGTTTGTGAGTTGACGACCTGCCCCCCTTTTGTGCTATATATCCGTAGGTAAGTTCAGAGGCCGGTCCAAATGTACCCATCGACAAAATGGCTAAGTGTTGGTCGATGGATGACATCGACGCCCCACCGATCCACACACGTTCCGTCAACTCCCCTCATGGGTGCACAATGCCCAGGCAGTTCTTTTGACCCCAAAATGAAAGGGTCCTCCTCAAGGGCCCTTGGTTTTTCTATAGAGAGTCGTACCCAAAAGACGTGTTTGACACCCATCCACAACATTTCATAAATTTCCGACTCCTAAAATCTAGTTAAATAGGCTAAGGCATGGTAGTACCTCCATGAATTAATTTTTGAACGTCATGGACGTTTTGGTTGCTAGTCTTCCTAAATGACTTATAATCATTAAAATGGACCTTAAAACATTTTCTACTCTTTATGACAATTATGTTATGCTCTAGAACACGTCTTGAATTTTCGAAATGTTATATTAAACCCTTTTTGAGTTCATGTTCTTCTCCAAAAACCCTCTCAAAGTTAGGCTAAAAAACTGATAAAAATATCTAAAAATTTACTAAAAGTCCAATTATATCCGAATCTAATCTAAAACACTCCAAAAATATTTATAGTTTATAAGAATAATGTTGTGGTGGTTTATTAGGTGGTAATAGTCAATGTCGCCGATAAACTCGGTGATTTCCTGATGGTTTTTCATATCTACTTTAAATGTTTTTTTCAATCTTTGACCTCGATAACTATAAATTAAGGTTATGTTTATCAGGCTTCACCAATCTTTTCCGCGAATCGCCTTCTTCCTTAGCATATCGCCTTTCAATAGTTGTTAGAAAACGTTATCAACACTTTCAATAACTAGGTCTGTTATTTTCTAAATATATCTGCGTTACGCCAACTAAGATTGCTACTGGCCATAATTTTTCCCTTTGTTTGTTTAATTTTTTTTTAACTTTTGGATGTTTAGTTGCCTATTCAGAGTGTCCTTGAAGAATGTTGGTGATGTGCAACTTTTGTATTTTCTATAGTCTTTTGTCTTTGCAATTTTCGATCAGCTAGGCGAGCCAATGGTCCTTTTGGCGAATCGTCAAAGAGGTTAGACGATCATCAGGAGGTCTTTTCCAAGCTCTTTCTCCTGTTTAGTTTATCTTTGGTCGATTGCGTCTATGTTTTCCTTTAATATCCAAATACCTGAAAGTCAAAGATTTTTATGAGATATTGAGATAAAAGAGGTATTTGAGGACACTATTCCCATAAAAATATAGACCTAAAGGAGTCCAATTTGTAGACTCATCACACTCCTTTCTCAAATTTTATCCAATGGTTTTTAACTAATTTGATGAACGCCCGACACTATTAACATAAGTAGAGCCAAACAGACAAAAAACATGTGTCACTTGTACCCAATTCTTAATCCCTTTGTAGAAACATCATTAGTCTTTGCAATAAGAGAATATATTCTTGCTCTCACCTGTTTCCGAAGACTTCTCGAAATCCCTCTATTTTTTTATTATGACACTAGCTCCTTTAAATGTTATTCGTGTGGGGTCCCAATATCTCTTAAGACTTTTCATACAACCACATTACTCACTAAATAGTGAAAAACCATATCATTAGACACTCACATGGCATCATTTCTATAAGAAAATTAATCAATTGAAAAAAAAATCATTATCATATGCCCATATCATTGTCATAATCCATTATGAACTTTTTTTACTGTTATACTCTGTATCCATTTCCATCATCTCAGAGTCAACGTTACCATTAGCATGATACCTTAAACCAACTTGTATCTACTAACTCAAGAGACTAATCCAATCTGATATGCACTTTCTCTCTAAAATTTTCAATTTCCTTCACACAAGTAGTCATATTTGGACTTCCGTTTTCAAAAAGCATGACATTTCAATACTGATAATCTTTGTTAGATCTTACGATGAAATCACTCGTCCTAAGTAAAATTTCTGTAGGTAGACCTTACAACTTAAAAACATTAATATCATTTCAAAAATACACCACTAATATTTCCCTTATAAACAATGCTTAATCAATTAATCCATAGTAACAAGTTAAATGATTTATCAAATATAAATGCAATATGAAATCCTAGTATATGAGCATATGGAAAATTTGATTAACTCCATAAGTAGATTATACTCACGCTTAATAATAAACATATTTTTTTCCATATATCACTAGTACCACAATGTAAAATTCAGTTAGATACACCACTAGAACACATCATACTTACTGAGAAGATTGTATCCAAATAGACCACAAATCTCTCCTCCATTAACTAACTAACAAACAGAACAAAATCTTTTCGATCTCTTATCCAAAGAGATATGCATCCCCGCGTAGATTAGGTCAATAACAAGAGTAAAACATTCTCGAACTCTAAGAATGTAAGAATTGATACCATTATAGTAGTCGTATTATGATCCTTTTTCACATACAAAAAAACTATGAAAAATTATAACCTTGATCGGTGCAACATAATTCCCTAAGAAACACATATATGTTATGACAACTCTACCATTTTATTTCCAAGGTTACACTATTCATAATCTATCCACCCTTATAATCATTCCGCTTGAAATTGCTAAACCACTCCAGATATTATCTATACTAAACAAGTACGAATCCCACTACTATTGCTGATGAAGTCCCTTAAGCCATTGTTAAATCTCGAAGTTTATTTATCAACAAAAGTGAATAATGAATCTATAGCCTAAGGGAACTCCTTCGAATCATTGATCTTTCTGAATCCGATAAGATATCATTTTAACAAGTATGTCACATCAACCTAGGTACCATATCTAACATCCATGCCATACACAACACCAATTACCGATATGAATAACTACACACGAGTCAACACATAAGTGAGAGAGAATGGACTGAAGTAATAAGAATAAGAACAACAAGGATGCATGATAGAGATTCAAAAAGTTAAGATATTTCGTAAGAGTCACCATAGCCTCTAAAAAATAAGTACAAATGTCTCCATACCGATCCTCGAGATTCTACTTTGACTCGAATAGTATACACGTGAGAACTATTAATCTAGGGCTCTGATATAATTTCTTTACGACCATAAAATTGATGTGATGGAACACTTTTTACCACACCAAGACTATTTAGCTTTTCACTCAACCAATAAGATAAAATACGGAAATTTTATAATAAACATAAAATCTCCCCAAAATTTGGTTGTCATGTGTGCAAGCCTTAAAAGTATTACTGTTGATTCAAAATAAAAAACACTAGTCTGAAATGACCTTCTTTCTAAAATATAGAAAGATAATAAATAGGAGTAAGAAGGTCTGCTTAGATGAATAATATTTACCTTACAAATCTCCAAAAATCCTCAAAATTTAAGCAAATGGAAAGTATACAAAACTCAGGCTCGTAACCTTAAAAAAATTTGTAGAAGAAAGGATACGTATCAAACCACATGATTTTCAGTAAGAAAACTTTTATAACCAAATTAAGGGAATAAAACACAGTTAGTCCTTACACACCAACCAAACCTTCACAACTACAACCTGCATTAAACCAACCCAACCTCATAGTGCACAACTACCATAGCACCAAACCTAACAACAATCATTTTAATAAATTACCTATCCTCAACAATAAACTCAATATTCATCAATCACAACACCCATTAAAAGGGAACTCACTATATCAACAATACACAAGATCAATTTCATCAAATAGAGATAAGCATATATTAAGTACTTTTCAACTACAAATAAAACACAACATCATCAAGTATGAAGGATGTCATAGGATGCAATGAATATGACACCATGATATGATATGCCTCAGATACCAAGTACTCTCTCAATTGTATATGCATGTTGCTCTTAGGAAATAAATATAGAGTTCATGAACAATGGGGGACTCGAAAGGTCCATAAACAGGTATAGACAATCTAGACGTGTCTGTGCGGACGATCGCAACGCACTACCAGAACTCAAATAAATTCTGCATGAAAGATCTTCGTGTGAAAAAGTTATAATCTTAACATCTCATCATCCCAACATGAGCAACTCCCAGTTCCTAACTTCTATTCAATCTTATCTCAATGCATGTGTAAAATATTATTTCAATAAAAGGGATGATAAGTCTCAATCAAATATCAATATGATGCATAATAACCTCAACTATCACAAGTATATGGGTTCAATTTATGATATTCATTTATTGCCACTTTTCATAATTAAAATTAATCAATGTACACAAATCAACACATCAACAAGTCTTACTACCCTCAAGCATATATTTCAAGGAAATATGTGAATTACATACACTTAACAAAGGTTTAGAAATCCACTTGCCTGAATCAATCAAGAATGCACCCTGGTACTTTAGCCTTCTCCTTTCGTTGAACTTCCAACTCTAAGAAATCTATTCAAGTAAGTGAGCAAAATAATATTTGTAAGTTAACAAGACTCATAATACTATGTATTTAGCCTTGTGTAACGACCTGTTTAGTCGTTTTGAGCAGCAGATTTTATTTCTGGGAAAACTGGCTGAGACGACGGTCACCACGACGGACCGTCATGGGCACGACGGACCGTCGAGGGTGTCTCGTCCAGAACACTTAGAATTCTGAAATTTGGGTATTAAAATCGACACTCTGTAATCTGTGATGGACCTGCAGGACGTGCCGTCACAGATAAGACGAGCCGTCGTGAGCTTTCGTTGCAAAAAACTTCAACTTTTGAGAATTTGGTACGGGGAACCAGTCTCTGAACGTCATGACGGAAGTGCAGGACGGACCGTCGTATGTACGACGGGCCGTCACAGACTCCCTAAGTAAAACGAGTCCATGACGAACCTGCTTGACGGACCGTCGCAGGCACGACGGGCCGTCACAGGTTACGTAATCCCAGTCAGAATCGGATTTCCTTACACGTTTTAAGGGACGTTTTTGACTATTCTTTCCTTAATTATAAGGTTAGAGGGTTAATATTAATAAGTCTAATTACTTGGGGGTTAAAAGAGGTAACCTTAAGTTAATTAGTGAGCTATTATTGCCATCTTTTATTCTTAATTATATGTGAATTAGGGTAAAAGAAAGAGGGTTTGAATAAGGAAAATAGAAAGAACAAAGAGAGAGAGAGATTGATCGATCAAGAGGCAGAGGGACTATCAAAGCTTGGGAAATTGCTTGTTGATTCCAATTCTTCGGTGGAGGTAGGTTATGGTTTTCATGCTATTAGTAGTAGACTCTTAATAGCGAATGATATGTATTGGTAGTATTGTAAACCTGTCTATATGCTTAATTGTATGCTTGCATGAATATGATTATGTGATTTTGATAAAACAAGCATGATGAAAACTATTGAATCCCAAATCTTGAAAGAAACTTTAATCTACTATTAATGATGATGCCTTGGTATAAAAGAAGGCTTGATGAATTAAAGGAATGGGATTGATGATGCCTTGGTATAGAGAAGGCTTGATGAACGGATAGAATGAGATTAGTGGATCGAAGTGTCACGTTCCGACACATAGTATTAGTGGATCGGAGTGTCACGTTCCGACACATAGTATTAGTGGATCGGAGTGTCACGTTCCGACACATAGTATTAGTGGGACGGGTGTCACGAACCGACACGTAGAATTAGGGGATCGGAGTGTCACGTACCGACACATATAGGGGATCGGAGTGTCACGTACCGACACATATAGGGGATCGGAGTGTCACGTACCGACACATATAGGAGATCAGAGTGTCACGTACCGACACATATAGGGGATCGGGTGTCCCGAACCGACACGTAGAATTAGGGGATCGGAGTGTCACGTACCGACACATAGTAGTAGGGGATCGGAGTGTCACGTACCGACACAAGAGGAAGAAAGATAATGAATCTTGAAAGATGATAATATACTCAAAATAATGAACTTAATTCCTCAAAATGAGTATGGTATTGAGGCTTGAGTCCTCATGGATGAACTGGGTGGTATTTATTGATGATTTAATGCTTGTTATTGCTACACGTTAAGTATCATAGTTGATTTTATGATATTACTTGATAAATATTATCTTCTATTTTGAGTTGGCCGATGATATCTACTCAGTACTTGTGGTTGTACTGACCCCCTACTTTTATGTTTTCTTCTTTGTTATTTGTGGAGTGCAGCAAACGTGCCGTCGTCTTCAACTCAATAGTAGATCTAGCCAGTTTTCACTACCTTCGGAAATTCAGGTGAGCTAATGCGTCTAGCTTGGACTGGATCTTCTTCTTCAAGTCTTGATGCCTTGAACTTCCGGCATGAACTAGCTTGTATTTGTTTTAGCTTTTAGACATTTTTAGTTTAGTAATTTGAGGATAGATGTTCTTGTGATGATGACTTCCAATTTGGGGATAATAATAATAGTTTTTAATTGTTTTATTAATGAGTTTAAGTCTTCTGCATTATTTTCTGTTGATATACATTGAAATGTTAAGGTTTAGAGGGGTTGGTTCGCTCACATAGGAGGGTAAATGTGGGTGCCAGTCGCGTCCCCGATTTGGGTCGTGACAAACTTGGTATTAGAGCATTAGGTTCATTGGTCTCATCACACAAGAACGAGTCTAGTAGAGTCTTAAGGAACGGTGGGGGGACGCCTTTACTTTTCTTTGACAGGCTATAAGACTTTAGGAAAATTCCATTCTTTCATTCTTTCTTTCGTGCTACTATTTGAGTCCAATTGGTATCTTGGTGATACAAATTGGTATCTGACCATCTTCACTCTATTTCGCAGATGGTTAGAACTAGAGCAACGACCGCGCCAGCAGCGACACCAGCACGGCAAGAAACGTCTGAGCCAGCCACTGGGGCTGTGGCTCGAGGAAGAGCAGTGGCAAGAGGCCGTGGAAGTGGTCGTGGGAGGACGTCCTCTAGAGGAAGAGGACAAGCACCTAGACCATCTGATGCTAGGGCGGTGACTCCTCCACCGACCGAGGAGGTGATAAGAGAGGGTGAGGAAGGGGAGAATGAACAAGTGCAAAATGAGGAATTGCCACCCCAACCTACCCCAGAGATGATCAATCAGGTTCTTGCTTATCTTAGCGGGATATCTGATCAGGGTCAGGCACCTCCAGCGGTTTCTGCACCAACACCTCCGGTTTCAGAGATACGACATGCGGCTGCTATGGCTCCCCGCATGGATGCATCATTGGAGATAGGCACATTTCCACGTCTGACTACTGGGCCTATAATGACAAATGATCAGCATGAACTTTTCAGTAAGTTCTTAAAATTGAAACCTCTAGTCTTTAAGGGTGCAGAATAAGAGGATGCCTACGATTTTCTGGTTGATTGTCATGAGCTCCTACACAAGATGGGTATAGTAGAGCGGTTTGGTGTCGAGTTCGTGAGCTATCAGTTTCAAGGGAACGCCAAAATGTGGTGGCGGTCACATGTTGAGTGTCAACCAACAGAGGCACCACCTATGACTTGGGAATCATTCTCTAGCTTTTTTATGGAGAAGTATATCCCAAGGACTTTGAGAGATAGAAAAAGGGATGAGTTCTTGAGTCTTGAGCAAGGAAGGATGACGGTTAATGCATATGAGGCTAAATTCCGTGCATTATCCAGGTATGCCACCCAACTTTGTTTCAGTCCACAAGAACGGATTCGCCGTTTTGTGAAAGGGGTTGAGGTCAGAATTGAGGATTTCAGCCTTACAGGTAGCGGCTACGGCAAAATCCTTCCAAGAGGTGGTAGACTTTGTGATAGAGGTGGAAGGAGTGAAGCCAGATGACTTCACCACGACATCGACATCAAAAAAGGTTTCGAAGGGGAGGTGAGTTTAATGGTTCTTACTCTAGAGGACAGAGTTCCGGAGGTTACTCAGTTCGACCAATTCAGTCTTCACTACAGACTGTAGTTGGGGGTCCACCTCAGAACGGTCAACACTACTCCGAGAGACCTATGCCTAACTCCAGAGAGTGTTATGGATGTGGGGAGATTGGACATATTAGGAGGAATTGTCCAAAACAGAGTTACAGACCCCCAATAGCTAGAGGTAGAGGTGGTCATGGTAGAGGCCGCTTTTCGGGAGGACGTGGTGGTCGAGGTAATGGTGGTCACCACAACGGCAGAGGTGATGGGCAAACTGGAGCCACTACGACACAACATGGTAGGGGCAACGGACAGACTGGTGATAGGGCCCATTGTTACGCTTTCCTTGGGAGATCTGAAGCGGAGGCGTCTGATGCTGTTATCACAGGTAATCTTTTGGTTTTTGATTGTATGGCATTTGTATTATTTGACCCTGGCTCCACGTTTTCATATGTATCTTCATCATTTGCTAATGGTCTAAATTTACATTGTGAATTACTTGACACGCCTATTCGTGTTTCTACTCCGGTGGGTGAGTTTGTGATAGTTGAAAAGGTATATAGGTCTTGTTTGGTGAATTTTGTGGGGAGCAACACTTATGTAGATTTGGTTATTTTAGAAATGGGTGACTTTGATGTAATTCTGAGTATGACTTGGCTTTCTCCGAATTTTGCGATTTTTGATTGTAATGCTAAAACTGTGACGTTAGCCAAGCCTGGGGCAGATCCGTTAGTGTGGGAGGGCGACTACACTTCCAATCTGGTTCGTATCGTTTCCTTTCTTCGTGCTCAGAAGATGGTTAGTAAGGGTTGTTTAGCTTTCTTGGCACACCATAGGGATGACACTACCCAAGTACCTTCGATTGAGTCGGTTTCGGTAGTCCGCGAGTTTTTGGATGTGTTCCCTGCAGATCTTCCTGGTATGCCACCAGATAGGGACATTGACTTCTGTATCGATCTTGAACCGGACACTCGCCCCATTTCTATACCCCCTTACAGAATGGCTCCCGCGGAGTTAAGAGAGTTAAAGGCTCAAATTCAAGAGTTGTTGAGCAAAGGCTTCATTAGACCAAGTGTATGTCCTTGGGGTGCTCCGGTTTTGTTTGTGAAGAAGAAGGATGGGAGTTTTTGGATGTGCATAGACTACCGACAGTACTACAAGGTAACTATTAAGAATAAGTATCCTCTTCCTCGCATTGATGACTTGTTCGATCAGTTACAAGGTGCTTGTGTCTTCTCTAAGATTGACTTGAGATCCGGTTATCACCAATTGAAAATACGAGCAACGGATGTGCCAAAGACTGCTTTTCGAACTAGGTATGGGCATTATGAATTTGTGGTAATGTCTTTTGGTCTTACAAATGCCCCTGCTGCTTTCATGAGCTTGATGAACGGGATTTTCAAGCCATATTTGGACCTCTTTGTGATCGTGTTTATTGATGATATACTGATATACTCCAAGAGTAAGAAGGAGCATGAGGAGCATTTGAGAATGGTTTAGAGTTGTTGAGGAGGAAAAAGCTTTATGCGAATTCTCCAAGTGTGATTTTTGGCTAGATTCAGTGTCCTTCTTGGGGCACGTGGTTTCTAAGGATGGAGTGATGGTGGATCCATCCAAGATTGAGACAGTGAAGAATTGGGTAAGGCCTACAAACGTGTCAGAAATAAGGAGTTTTGTGGGTTTAGCTAGCTACTACCGCCGATTTGTCAAGGGGTTCTCTTCCATTGCTTCCCAATTGACGAATTTGACTAAGCAGAATGTTCCATTTGTATGGTCAGGTGAATGTGAGGAAAGCTTTCAGAAGCTTAAGACCTTATTGACCACTGCACCAATCCTTAACTTGCCAGTAGAGGGTAAGAACTTCATTGTTTATTGTGATGCATCCTATTCTGGGTTGGGTGCAGTGTTAATGCAAGAGAAGAATGTGATTGCTTATGCTGCGAGGCAATTAAAGGTACACGAACGTAACTATCCGACCAATGATTTGGAGTTGGCCGCGGTAGTATTTGCACTAAAGCAATGGAGACACTATTTGTATGGGGTTAAGTGTGACGTCTTTACTCAGAAAGATTTGAACTTGAGACAGAGGATATGGATGGAACTACTGAAGGACTACGACATCACTATTTTGTATCATCCGGGGAAGGCTAATGTTGTAGCGGATGCTTTAAGTAGAAAGGCCGGAAGCATGGGAATTCTAGCTCATTTTCAAGCTTCTAGACGCCCATTGGCTAGAGAGGTGCAGATTCTGGCTAATGACCTTAGTAATAAATGAGAAGGGAGGATTGTTAGCTTGTGTAGAGGCAAGATCTTCTTTTCTTGATAAGATCAAGGGAAGACAGTTTGATGATGAGAAACTAGGTCGAATTCGAGATAAAGTGTTGCAAGGAGAGGCTAAAGAAGCAACAATCGATGGGGAAGGTGTTTTGAGGATTAAGGTAGGGGTATGTGTACCCCGCCTCGATGATTTGATCACCACTATTCTGACAGAGGCTCATAATTCCGGATATTCTATACATCCTGGTGCAACCAAGATGTACCCTGACCTAAAACAACACTTTTGGTGGAGTAGAATGAAGCGTGACATTGTGGATTTTGTTGCCAAATGCCCGAATTGTCAACAAGTGAAGAATGAACACCAGAGGCCCGGAGGAACACTTCAGAGAATGCCCATTCCTGAATGGAAGTGGGAGAGAATTGCAATGGACTTCGTGGTTGGTCTTCCAAAGACATTGGGTAAGTTTGATTCCATTTGGGTGATTGTTGATAGGTTAACTAAGTCTGCTCACTTCATTCTGGTCAAGGTGACCTACAATGCAGAGAAGTTAGCTAAAATCTACATCTCAGAAATCGTTCGACTTCATGGAGTTCCACTCTCCATTATATCAGATAGAGGTACGCAGTTTACTTCTAAGTTTTGGAGAACGTTGCATGCTGAATTAGGTACTATGTTAGACCTTAGTACTGCGTTTCACCCTGAGACTGATGGTCAGTCTGAGCAAATGATTCAAGTGTTGGAGGATATGCTTCGTGCATGCGTGATAGAGTTTGGTGGCCATTGGGATAGCTTCTTACCTTTGGCAGAGTTTTCATACAATAATAGCTATCACTCCAGTATTGATATGGCTCCATTTGAAGCATTGTATGGGAGGAGGTGTAGATCTCCCATTGGTTGGTTCGATGCATTTGAGGTTAGACCTTGGGGTACTAACCTCTTGAGGGATTCGTTAGATAAGGTGAAGTGCATTCAAGAAAAGCTTCTAGCGGCGCAAAGTAGACAAAAGGAGTATGCAGACCGAAAGGTTAGAGACTTGGAGTTCATGGAAGGTGAACAAGTCTTGTTGAAGTTTCACCCATGAAAGGGGTGATGCGGTTTGGCAAAAGAGGTAAGCGAAGTCCAACTATATTGGACCATTTGAGGTACTAAAGCGAATAGGGGAGGTGGCTTATGAATTAGCCTTGCCCCCAGGGCTGTCCGGAGTGCATCCGGTATTTCATGTGTCCATGTTGAAAAGATACCATGGAGATGGAAACTACATCATCCGTTGGGATTCAGTTTTGCTTGATGAGAATTTGACTTATGAGGAGGAACCGGTTGCTATATTAGATAGAGAAGTTTGCAAGCTGAGGTCGAGAGAGATTGTATCCATCAAAGTTCAATGGAAGAATCGACCGGTTAAAGAGGCTACTTGGGAGAAGGAGGCAGATATGCAAGAAAAATACCCACATCTGTTTACAGATTCAGGTACTCCTTTTCGCCATTGTTTTTCTTCTTTTGATCGTTCGGGGACGAACGATGGGTAAATTGGTATCTATTGTAACGACCTATTTAGTCGATTTAAGCAGCAGATTTTATTTCTGGAAAAACTGGCTGAGGCGACGGTCACCACGACGGACCATCATGGGCACGACAGACCGTCGAGGGTGTCTCGTTCCAGAACATTTAGAATTCTGAAATTTGGGTATTAAAATCGACTCTCTGTAATCTGTGACGGACCTGTAGGACGTGCCGTCACAGATACAACGAGCCGTCGTGAGCTCCCGTTGCAAAACACTTCAACTTTTGAGAATTTGGTACGGGGAACGAGTCTCTGAACGTCATGACGGAAGTGCAGGACGGACCGTCGTATATACGACGGGCCGTCACAGACTCCCTAAGTAAAATGAGTCCATGACGAACCTGCATGACGGACCGTCGCAGGAACAACGGGCCGTCACAGGTTACGTAATCCCAGTCAGAATCGGATTTCCTTACACGTTTTAAGGGACGTTTTGGACTATTCTTTCCTTAATTATAAGGTTAGAGGGTTAATATTAATAAGTCTAATTACTTGGGGGTTAAAAGAGGTAACCTTAAGTTAATTAGTGAGCTATTATTGCCATCTTTTATTCTTAATTATATGTGAATTAGGGTAAAAGAAAGAGGGTTTGAATAAAGAAAATAGAAAGAACAAAGAGAGAGAGAGATTGATCGATCAAGAGGCAGAGGGACTATCAAAGCTTGGGAAATTGCTTGTTGATTCCGATTCTTCGGTGGAGGTAGGTTATGGTTTTCATGCTATTCGTAGTAGACTCTTAATAGTGAATGATATGTATTGGTAGTATTGTAAACCTGTCTATATGCTTAATTGTATGCTTGCATGAATATGATTATGTGATTTTGATAAAACAAGCATGATGAAAACTATTGAATCCCAAATCTTGAAAGAAACTTTAATCTACTTATTAATGATGATGCCTGGTATAAAAGAAGGCTTGATGAATTAAAGTAATGGGATTGATGATGCCTTGGTATAGAGAAGGCTTGATGAACGGATAGAATGAGATTAGTGGATCGGAGTGTCACGTTCCGACACATAGTATTAGTGGATCGGAGTGTCACGTTCCGACACATAGTATTAGTGGATCGGAGTGTCACGTTCCGACACATAGTATTAGTGGGACGGGTGTCACGAACCGACACGTAGAATTAGGGGATCGAAGTGTCACGTACCGACACATATAGGGGATCGGAGTGTCATGTACCGACACATATAGGGGATCGGAGTGTCACGTACCGACACATATAGGGGATCGGGTGTCACGAACCGACAAGTAGAATTAGGGGATCGGAGTGTCACGTACCGACACATAGTAGTAGAGGATCGGAGTGTCACGTACCGACACAAGAGGAAGAAAGATAATTAATCTTGAAAGATGATAATATACTCAACATAATGAACTTAATTCCCAAAAATGAGTATGGTATTGAGGCTTGAGTCCTCATGGATGAACTGGGTGGTATTTATTGATGATTTAATGCTTGTTGTTGCTACACGTTAAGTATTATAGTTGATTTTATGATATTACTTGATATATATTATCTTCTATTTTGAGTTGGCCGATGATATCTACTCAGTACTTGTGGTTGTACTGACCCCCTACTTTTATGTTTTCTTCTTTGTTATTTGTGGAGTGCAGCAAACGTGCCGTCGTCTTCAACTCAACAGTAGATCTAGCCAGTCTTCACTACCTTCGGAAATTCAGGGTGAGCTAATGCGTCTAGCTTGGACTGGATCTTCTTCTTCAAGTCTTGATGCCTTGAACTTCCGGCATGGACTAGCTTGTATTTGTTTTAGCTTCTTAGACATTTTTAGTTTAGTAATTTGAGGATAGATGTTCTTGTGATGATGACTTCCAGATTTTGGGGATAATAATAATAGTTTTGAATTGTTTTATTAATGAGTTTAAGTCTTCCGCATTATTTTCTGTTGATATACATTGAAATGTTAAGGTTTAGAGGGGTTGGTTCGCTCACATAGGAGGGTAAATGTGGGTGCCAGTCGCGTCCCCGATTTGGCTTGTGACACCTTGCCTAAAGGTTCACCAATAATAGTAAGAAGAAAAGAAAAAAAATAAAATGAATTGGTAAAGTTACAAAAAATAGTAACTTGACATAACTTGACAAATAATTAAATCACTCATCCTACCCATTTATCACTATACAACGATTTATTAATCAGCGCTTAATGTATGATCAATCATTATGTCACTCACTATTATCTAAAATTTCTAGCCTACCAATGAATAAAAGTCATGCATACAATATCACTAAGTAGTGATAATTTCCACTCCTACCATCATAACTTCAATAATTTCCTCACATTAGTCCCTCAAAATTAATCCCCTACTTGAAAACTCACATGTGACCACATTAATAGAATAAAACAATAGATTATAAAATAAAGATAATAGTATCATAGTCTATGTCTACAAAATATGCCTATTGAATTCTTACCTGAATCAATATTTTTTCCTTTTGATTGGTGCCACATCGTGAATGGTTTCTTTTGCCAAGAAGTGGTTTTTTCCCATTGTCAAATTTTTTATTATTTAAAAATTTAAGATCTTTTAACTTACTTCAACACATGGGTCAAATAGAATGGGATTTTAAGTAAATTATGGACTTATCCAGTAGCCATGATCTAAAATTATTTATTTTAGATCACCCATCAACTAAACCAACGTAACTAAGAAGTAGCTCAAGAAATTCCATATATGATTTTCTAGGTCTTTACACTTTCTTCTCACATCAACACATGATTTTTGCAGTCTTTAAGACATTTCAACTTCTCTGTAATGATTCAAAATTATTAGTGGCCTCATGTATCAATTCTATACCCATTAGTCAACTTCACCCATGTTAAGATATCCTATATGGGATCTACACATACTACCATATAAGGCCTCAAAAGTTGCTACATCAATACTCGAGTTATAACTATTATTGTAGGAAAACTATTTCAATGGATAACTGTCATCCTAATTAATCTTAAAATAAATCAAATAATCCCTTAGCGCATATTCCAATATTTTGATAGCACGCTATGCTTGTGCATCGATTTGGAGATAAAAGTCCATACCAAGCTTCAGTTTAGTGCCAAGAACCTAATGTAATGACTTCCAAAACTGAGTAGACAATTGGGTACCACAATCAGAAATGATGGAGGAAGACACTCAATGAAAACTTACTATTTCTATATAGTAAATATTTGCAAAATCCTCCGATTAATAGGAAACCTTAACGGGAAGGAAATAAACCAATTTCGTTATATGATCTACAATCACCAAAATAGTGTAATTTTGTCAGTGTGTACAAGAAAAACCAACAATAAAGTCCCTGCTCATGTCTTCCCACTTCCAAGTAGGAATATTAGCATATCATGGAAATACTCTCGTTTTATGAAGCTCAACCTTTACTTGTTTCTAATTTTCAAACTTATCCACAAATCCCGCAATATCCTTCTTCATCCTATTCAACCAATAGACCTACAATGAATCAGGACACATCTTTGTGGCTCCATGAATAGAATATCGCGAAAAATGAGCTTCTTAAAAAAAAGTACATCAAGTCATCCACATTTGGAACACATAAAAGACATTGGTATCTATGTACACAATCTCCACCTTGAATAAAACCTCAACAAATTTCTTAAGCACCACCTCGTTCAATCATATAAAAATTTGATCAAGACCTTTCCCTGTTGTCACATCTACCAAGATTGCAAAACATTGTGAAATATAACACCACCTTTATAGAGTTCACTAGTTGAAAAAACTAATGGAGCCAACCTGTGCATATCTTGAACAAAATTTTTATTCTTTTTCTTCAATATTAGTAACACTACACATGGATAACCAACTAATAGCTTCCTCTACCACATTAGCTTTAACGGGCAGCTAATTGATACTCATATAATAGACTTTCAATAACTCAAGATGGATTCTTTTGCATTCAAATCCTTATAATTAAACACATATTCCAAATCTTGTGATCAAGAAACACATATACATGACTCTATACAAATAATTCCTCCAAATCTTAAGGGCCAATATGACTGTCGCTAATTTAAAGTCGTGAGTCAGATAATTCTTTTCATGGATATGAAATTGCCTTTAGGTATATGCAATACTTTTCCCACTTTCATTTTGAACTTTCCCTAAAAATTTTTTAAAGGCATCACAATAAACCACAAAACTATTTGTCCATTCCTATAAGGTCAACACTAGAGAGGAAGTAAGTATACCTCTCAACTCTTTAAAACACTTCTCATAAGCTTCAAAAAAAATAATTAATTTTACTTTTAATCAAAGCCATCAAAGGAGAGGAAATTGAAGAAAATCTCTCAATACACTTTTATGTAGCCGGTCAATCCTAATAAACGTCTAATATCCGATGGAGTTAAAGGTATAGGAAACCTCTTGACTGGATTTTTCTTCTTACTACCTCAATACCCTTAGTTAACATAATATGAAGAATTAAATCTACAAACTTAAAAAAATTGGCACTTGATAAACTTTGTAAAAGATTGTTGGTCCTTAAAGATTGAAATCACGACCCTCAAATGATCAATGTGTTCATTCTCACTTCTTAAGTAGATAAAAATATCATCGATTGAACACAATCACAAACATGTCACGATATTGTCTAACTACTCTATTGATAAAGTCCATAAACATAGTCGGAGCATCACACAACGCAAATGACATAAGGAGAAACATATAATGACTATATTGAGTTCATAATTCTTTCATCAGAATGTCATCATATTTTCACCCTCAATTGTGATACCCCAAATGGAGATTGATAATAGAGAAACACCTTGACCCTTGAAGGTTATCAAATAAATTATCTATATTTGGGAGAGGATACTTATTTTTAAAAGTCATCTTGTTCAATTGTCGATAATCAATACAAATATGAAGAGACTCATCTATCTACCTAACAAATAAAATTGAAGATGCCCATTGACAGATACTGGATCGAATGAAACCCTTATCCCACTAATCCGTCAAACATTATTTCAACTCCTTATGTTCTGCCGCGACCATACCGTAAGGAGTAATAGAAATAGGCTGCATATTTCTAGAGCAGGTCAATATGGAAGTCTATTTCTCGCTTGGGAGGAATACCAGGTAAATCAACTTTGAACAATTCCGGCAATTCATTAACAAAGGTGACCTATTCAAGTGAATGGGTTTCAAAATTATCATATCTTACTCTTACCAAATAATAAAACAAACACTTAGAAATAATCTTTCTAGCTTTGATATAAGATACAAGCTAACATTAAGACATATAATCCCCCCCTTACACTCTAGGATAAGATTATTTACAAACTCAAACTTGACTACACGAGTTTTACAATCAATAGAATCATAACAGTAGTGCATCAAATAAAATACCCAGATATTATCGTAGTCTAACATATCTAACTCAACCAAGTCACTAGAGAAACACTATGGAATAAGGAAACGAAGTACTTTCTATAGACCCTCTTAGACACCGTAGAATCACCAATAGGAGTAGAGATAGAAAAATGTTCTAACAACACATCAGTGAGCACATCAAACCTTATAGAAACGTATGTTGTCAGAAACGATAACGTAACACCAATATCAAGTAAAGGATAAACAGCAAATTGGAAAACATTCGACTTATCGGTAACCATATCTGCAGAACTCTCTTTTTCACATCGATTCTGAAGTGCGTAGAAGTGGTTTTGTTTGGGATCATAAGAGACGGAATCACTAGGAGTAGCTTTGTTTCTTGTATTCCTTTAGTAGTAAGGATTAGTAAATCCATAATTTTGTGACCAATTTTACCACAACCATAAAAACCATTTGTGTCACTTAGACATCTACCATCATGTTTCCTTCAACACTTAGTGCAATTAGACCTAGGGAATGAGGATCGACTACCATTACCCCCTTGAGGATTAGGATTAGAAACCTTATCTTGGTTGAACATCACAAGATAATTTGAGGAACAATTATTAGAAAACATTCATCGAAGTCTATGACAAACTTATCCATCAGACCTTGTGTTCCAGAATTACCACCAACGATATTAGTACTCTTTGACTCTCGAGAACTCTTCTCAATTTTTATGCATGAAGAATAAGACGAGAGTTGTCCATATCATGAATGAACATTGTGGTTTAGAACCCTTTAAACATAATTTCATACACTCTTGAAACAAACTAACTAATCTTAGCCCTAGAATCTTCAACCATTGTTGGAGCTTAATTAGACAGTTGTGTAACATTTAGATCATATTCCCCCACACTCCTACTCCATGGTTAAAGTTTAATAAACTCTAGAACCTTAGATTCCATCATCTCAAGGGGAAAGAACCTATCTACAAACGTTGTTTTAAACTTTTCCCAATCAAGAGGATCCACATCTTGTGGTCTCCCTTCTAACAAATTGTTATACCATGCTTGAGCCACACCTTTCAACTGATAACTGGAAATTTAACCTTCTCCACCAGCGCGACTCTATGATCATTAAGACCTTATAGACCTCTTCAGTAAATTGTTAATTATCATACTCAACATTAGAACCATGAAACTCTAGAGGATTCATCACTGTGAAGTCCATCACTCTTGAAGATGCCAAATTCACATTTGAGCATGAGGTAACGACAACCTCCCTATTGACGTGGGTCATCACTGCTTTAGCCAACATCTTAAAAGCATCCACAAAATACGCATTAGACACATGCTCAGCTAAATGATAGATCAAAACTTGAGTAGCATAAGAAGGAGATTTTTGTATTGTATTTTACCGCACATTCCTTGTAAAATAATTTTTTCGGGTAGCCATATACCAATGACCTTAGGATACAGGTCAGGGGGAGACTTTATAGAGTTCACCTCTATCGCATGTCTTAAGATTAATAAAAGACATGGATATTCCTAATCATCTTGTAGTCTCTCATTTATTGATGTGGCATACTTCACACTCATTAACAAGACTCTATGATATGTCACTTATGAGGTATCCCAAGATCATTCTAAACCTTGTGCTATGAATACCAAATTTTTCAAAACCCAAGGCTACCCCTAGATGTAACATGGGATATAGAACCCTGAAGGAATTTGTAAAGGCTACTTAGCACCCATAATGTAAGAAATAGAATAATAAGAGTTAAAAAGTTAAAGTCCAAAACATTGTTATAGAATGAAAGCCAAAAGTCCAAAATCTTGTCTCATCATAGTCATCTAATCCAACAGAACGAGATTGGGCCTATCCCATACATAATTTCCAAACGATAAATATAAGAACAAACAAAACAGTAAGATTCCATCCTCTAAGCATGAGGACACACCAATGCTCATTAATCAATTAAATCACAAACTAGCCATAAAAATAAGCATTATAAATAACACCCCATATAATTTGTACAAGTATAGGCAAAAGTATGCACTAGTACAAAATAATATACAAAGTATTATAGCCATGCACAAAACATTTTAAACATTATAAAAGGTACATTTAATTTCATGACATGCAATTGAACAAGCTAAAACACCACATGAAAGAGATATAATACATAAGTAATAATTTAGGGTCAAAGCAAGCTATCTTCTTTTTTAAGAATATTTAACTAATATGCGATACTTCTTGAAGTAAACTTAGTTAATTCTTACTTGGGGGGGGGGGAGGAATTATCCTTAACCTACATAGAGACCATGTGAGTTATGATACGATCTACAAGTTTCATCCACACTAAAAAGGTTGTTATACTTGCCGAAGGTAAAACAATTAACTTTTAGCATAACTATATCGACTAGCTTATCAACCTATGGGAGCAAAAAGTCATGTGATAACAATATTTCTACTAGAAAACCAACCCTTCTACAGGAGAGCTTCTATCTGATGATATTGCTTTTAAAACTGAACCTCTAATATGGGAAAGCGTTAAAGTCACTATCAATATTCACATAAATTACAACGTAATAGTCAATGACTTTATTAGTCATTAAAAGATTCCGTGGACAACCAATTAATGATAGATTCATTAAGATAACTCCTTGTCTTTAATTTAATTGAGTGAGGAATCCTTTCAACCTAAGAATCATTTCTACGTGAGAACCTTTCAAATCATACTAGTATGTGTTATAGCAAGAATGTCCTTTCACAACACAACTTGATCTTTGGTACTTTACTCTTAGTACACCCTTAAAACATATTCATAGTATTCAAAAGAAAATGCATAACTTTATACTTTACCTCTTTAGAAAAAAACCTACTTTGAATCATAAACTATTAAAAAACATGGTTTAGATATTGATTTAATAATAAGATCATCTGAAGCTTGCAATACAAGATTTATTTCATAAAACTAGTCCTTGAATATCGAAATCAATATCATATTATTCATAACATGAAAACATGGGGATTACATGGGTTCGTGGGGAAATAATCATAAAATCATCATGTATCATGAATTCATGCATAAGAGAGCATAATTCAATAATTGAAATCAACATTGAAGAGAGCCAACAAAAATTAAAGAAAATCCTAACTCAATTGGATAATTTTACCATTTGAAATAGAGGTATTTGGGAACTTTATGGATTAAAAGAATCCATTAATTAAAACTATTTTACCTTTACTATAAATGTTGGACTTCAATGGGAGAATTGGAACCTTATCATTGAACCCTAGATGAATCCCTCTTCTTCATGTTTTAAGAGAAAGAATATATGGAGACCAATTTTGTTTTCTTTTGATAATTTTGAATAATGAAGTAAATGGGTTAGTTTGCTTATCTAGGGGCCCTAAATATAAGATAAAAATCATTAAAAAACCCAACATCCCCCAAAAATAATTGACAGTTGGGCATCGACAGACCCTTGTCGATGGGTCATGGGTAGATCAAGGGTACATCATGGTGGGCCAAGGTAAGACATCATAAACCATAACTTTAGGCATTGAACTATGGATCTTAACAACAGACTGTGGTCTAGC
The DNA here is from genome assembly GCA_027705065.1 of Solanum peruvianum. Classification (NCBI taxonomy): domain Eukaryota; kingdom Viridiplantae; phylum Streptophyta; class Magnoliopsida; order Solanales; family Solanaceae; genus Solanum; species Solanum peruvianum. The sequence goes on from JAKWJD010001764.1 coordinate 34,270,892, forward strand.
CTATGATCCGCAAGTCATGCTATGAACTTGAGTCTCTACACAACTCTAAGAAAATACATCCACAGACCGCAGCTGTAGTGTTTGGTCCATTCAAAGGGTGTAGGTGGTCCTCCTTGCTGGCACCTCTAATTTCCCAAAATCTGGTCCTTTTTCATTTCTTTGGATATGGGGTGTTAGAAAATGTTGTTGATCATGCCTTGAGCAGGTTATCTATGAGTAGTACTTCCAATATTGAGGATGACAATAAAGAGTGATAAAAAGATGTGCATAAACTTGCATATTTGGGAGTTCAGTTGATAGATTCCACTGAAAGAGGATTAGTACTGTCAATCATCAATAGTGTACGAGGTTAAATAGAATAAAAACAAGACCCTATATTTATTGAAATGAAGGAAATTTATCATAATACCAAAGTGAGGGATCTTTACCAAGGGGGATAAGATGCATTGAAGTATCAATCTAGATTGTGTGTGCCAAGGGTGGATGAACATGAAAAGAGGACCATGGAAAAAGCTAATAACTCTATATATTCTATCCATCCTTGTCCCACAAAGATGTATCTTGAATTGAGAGTGGTTTATTTGTGGGGTAATATAATAAGTGTTATTGTAGTGTTAATTGTGAAATTCCCGAATGACAAACAAGTCAAATTAAGGTAGAGAATCAGAGGCCTGATAGTATGTGTTAGAACATGGACCTTGCAGAATGGAAGTCAAAGAGGATAAATATGGATTTTACAAATTGGTTACTGCAGCCTCACATGCAAATTTTTTTTATTTTAGGTGATCATATATTGAATGAATAAATCATCCCATTTCTTACTGGTAAAGAATAATTTTTATTGTAGAGCATTATGCCAACTTAAATATTCAAAGATTGTAAGACTTCATACATTTTTGGTGTGAATTAATTCACATAAAGGTACTCACTTCACGGGACAATTTTTGAAGTCTTTATTGAAAGTTTTATTTTCTAAGTTAAATTTGAGTACTACTTTCCATCCTTATAGATAGGGTTAAGAAGAGAACACAATACATACATTAGAGGATATGTTAAGGTTGTGTCTGATTGATTTCAAGGTTTATTGGGATGATCAATAACATCTCATCGCGTTTGCTTAAAAGAATAGTTATCACTATAACATCCAGATTCCTTCTTATGAAGCTCTTTACAGGAGAACATACAGATCTCTTATTAGATAGTCTGAGGTTTGTTTAGCTTGGTGGATTGGACTGGCATTGGTTCATAAGGCTACAGAAAAGGTGAAGACTATTTACAAAAGGTTGAAAAAGCGCAGAGTTGTTAGAAATCCTATATAATTGTTAGGATAATAGACTTAAATTTTGAGGTAGATGATTGGGTTTATTTAAGCGTTTCACCCATGAAGGGTGTTATGAGATTTCGTAAAAAGGAGAAGCTTAGTCCCTGATAATTTGGTCCTTATAGGATATCTAAAAAGATTGACAATGTAGCTAATGAGTTGGATATACCTAAAGATTAACAACACTCCATCTGGTATACCAAATTTGAATGTTGAAAAATTGTATGAGCTATCCTTCAGTCATTATACCGATTGAAAATATTGTTTCTAGGATAGCTTTTGTTATGAAGGGATTTCGGTTCACATTCTAGATCCTCATGTACAAAAGTTCAGGATCAAGGATGTAGAATAAGTAAAGGTGTAATGAAGGAATCAGTGAGTTGAGGAATCTATGTGGGAGGCTGGAGATGTTATGAAGAAGAGATATCAACATCTCTTTGAGCCCTTAGAAATTTCCTGTGAAGGTACTAATTCCTTTCTTAGTACATTAAGTTGAAATTTGTGTTAACTTTCACATTCTATGTTGGAGTTGGTTCTTAGATGCTTTCACACTTAGTTATTCTTTAGAGTGATCTTATTCGAAGACAAATGTTCTGTAAAATCTCACACTTAGGACCGACTAGAAAAGAGTTAAAATTCTAAAAATACTTATTTTTTGAAAGAATAAGAAAATCTGGAAAACATTGTCTAAGTTAAGAAAATGAGCTTTATTCATTTTCAAGCGACCATAATTACTAGCTATGAATAAGTTAGGAGTAGTTCCATATATTGTTTTAAATCCCTTATAATAATATTTCCTACGCCGCCAAGTTGGCGCAGTTTTAATATCGTACGAGTAAGTTATGCCTTTCGAAAGTTGGGTTGTTTGATTAAGGAAAGTCCAATCCGGAATTGGGAATGGAAAAGTTGTCTTTTCCTTACCAAATCAAACCAATTCATTTTTAGGAATTAATTCCGCTAAAAAAAGACCTTTGTTTAGTTTAGAAAAATAGAATTCATACTAGGGTTTGGAGAAGAGATAAAGAAAGAGAAAATAGGAGAGAAATCAAAAAATCGCAACGAACGCTAAAGCTTTGCATGTAAAATTTTTCGAGGGTGATCCCTTAGAAGATATGTGAGATCACATAGTATTGGATCACATATAAGTATTTGAATGTTAAGAAAGTGAGATGTTGAAGAACATTGTTGAAGTTTATGTTGTTGAAGTTTTTATTCATGTTTTCGAGAGTAATTTAAGGTGGAATGTATTGTATATTCATAATACCAATGATCATAAGTGTATGAGTAAAGAACGATGGAAGTTTATAGGGTTTTTAGATGAAAACGAAGGAGAAAATTCGAAAACACCTTGCTAAGGGGGTTGGGGTGTCGCGCCTCTCACAAGATAATTTTGTTCTTAGGGACTTGGGGTGCCACACCAGCCAGACCGCCACACCCAACCTTATGAGGTTTGAGGGCTTGCGACCCATGATTCTCATAGCACTATGGACATTTGTTCTCCATATTCTTCCTTCCCCCACCATATCGTACTAGTTCCTAAGTGAGGTACTTATATTTCTTAGTTGATTTCAACATTTTAATGTACATCTAAAAATCATGAAATAATCCATAAACATGATATTATGAACCTTGAATCAATAATTTAATTCAAGGAAATTTAAGATCAGATAAATGATAAGAAGTAAGGCAAACGAAAGTTGTTAAATGTTTTCAAGAGTATTTATAGTATTTTTACTTTATATTTAACAACAAAGTTTCAATCTAAGTAAAGAGTAATGAGTGGAGTTAATTTCACAAATTTATAAGCGAACTAATTATTGTCTAAGAGTTTATAAATGTTTTTACATTTAACATAAAAAGAAACTAAGATGTTCCAAAATTCTTTTGAGCAAGAAAAAGGAACATTGATTCTAAGAGAACTTTTAAATGTAAGTCTTGAGCAATTATCTCAACCAAAAGAAAGATGTTATTTTAAGAACACATGAGCTAAGTATATTTTTGGGAGTAGTATTGAGCACTACTATGGGAATTCGAGTTCATAATAAATCAAGTCTCCATAAACTATGTAACCATCATGGATATTAATGGGTCATACTTTTGATATGATCACATAAGTTAACCTAGTGTATCTACTAAGTTAAGTAGTTCTATGCAATGACAAAGTATCAGACAATTCTCGTAGCGTGGGCAAGATGCTTTATAACCCCTTAGGATCATAGTCGTGGTTTTTGGTTAGAGAATCTCAAACACAAACTATATTACATTATCTTAAAAGTAAATTTCATTTTGTTATTACATTTCATTTAACGAAATATGTTTTTCCACTCTTTTAAAAGCTTTATATATATTACAAGTGCCTTAATGCTTTATGTTGAGTTAAGTTATTCATGAGTCGAAAAGAATCAAGGTAAATGTTCTTTGTTACTCCTTTTACAGATGAAGTTGTACTGGCATTCAAACCCACATACTCATACATCCAATGTTTTCGTGCTTGTTGGCCTACATCATCTTATAAAGAAGATGCATGTAACTAGGATCAGCATCCGACATACCATTTATCATTTAAGCATCTCAGAGTCAGTTGGTGAGACTCCTTACATTCCGACTGACATCTTTTATTGGTTGATTTTTATTTTCTTTTTTTGGAATATTAGGGGTCTTGTGCCGACATCCCTCTATGATTTAGAGTCTTCATAGATAGATATCATAGTTATTTAGTCTTATTCATTTAAAATGTAAACGTTTAAAACATGAGTTTCAACTTTGTCTAAGTACTAATTTTTAACTTATTTATTGACTTATATCTTGTGAGTAAGTCTTTCGATGTGTGTGTAAGCAAGACCAAGGGTCCGCTTGAGGCTAGATATGGTCTTCTAATTTCAACAACATCTAGTGTGTAGGCTCGGGGCGTGAAAAATATGGTTTAAGAGCAAAGAGATCAAGAGTCGTAGGTACTCTATGAAACTTTATATGTATAGTCCTAGTTATCGGTGTGAACTAAGTAACATCTATAATTAGAAGGCTACGACATTTAAGAAATATATCACTTACTTGACATTCTTTTTGTGCGTTAGAGTTTATCTAAAAAAAGTCTCCCTCTAATTTGGGGTTTGCACGTTTTTGAGATAAACACGCCTCCACGAAAATCAGTAGCAAGTCATCCGTCGAGGAGATATTCAAACCACAAGAGCAAGGGGTAGTGATACACTCATATTACACTTCACTAATAAAGTATAAGCGGTCGTATCAAGTAAAGAACACAACTATGAGGTTTTGATCGATTCCACGAGGAAAATGATTTAGATTTAACTTCAATATACTATTACTTCTATTTAGTCAAGTCGTTTTCGAAAACTAGTAATTAGAGGGGTTTTTTTTGAAACAAAAGTATTGTAATATGGCGAAATCAAACAAGTAGCTAGAGTGAATTATTGGTTTTTATCAGGTTGTGAGAGAAACTAGGGTATAAGTGTTCCCTATAGGTTCATAATGCCATAATCCTAAGTATAAAAATTCTTCCCTAATATTTGTGCATGCAGTGTGATAAGTTATGTATCTCTAAATACTTGGTCTGACACTTAGAGAATTTCACCCCGTACCTTGGTCCGACTAGGTGTGTCTAAGTTACTAACCCTTACCTTTACTTCATATTAAGCATCATATTCGATGTATGGCTTAGTTATTACATCGCACCAAACGAAACTAACCTATTAAATAGTATCCACTAAATCTATATCGATAATTCTTTTCTTATTAATTAGTCCCTTGTTTCGGAAAGTATCAATAAGGCGAGTTCTAACACGTGCACTAGTTAAAAAGACTTCTAAATGAAAGAATTATCGATGCATGCAATAACCTATTTGAGAATTGTTATTTATCTAGGTTTACTTTGTTAATCACCCATGGTTCCCACAACCCTATTTGTGGATTTGGTTACCCATGCTTATAAGAACACAATTCGTAATTAATAAATAATATATTATGAACTTACTTTGAGAAATTTGAAGAAAATCTAGAAATTCAATTTGAAATCACACAATTATATTAAAAACCCAATCCGAAAATTTGAATTAATGCCCAAGCTGCAAAAACAAGTCTCCAAAAACAAACGTATGAAATTAGTAAAAGAATTCAATCCCAAAAATGAGGTTTCTCACTTTATTTATAGCAAAACAAAGTCCTAAATTTGAAGGAGTTCAAATAAGGAAAGTTTGTCCAAAATGCGGCTTCAATCGATGACCCCCACAGGCAGCTCTTCGATCAAATGACAGACCACTGACCGCCTCCGTCAGTCCATACATAGCATCTTTTCTCATTCTTCACTTTGAATATTCTTTGAGCCTATTGACGGACCAACGAAACGGTCCATCGATTCACCAACGATCCGTCGATGATTCTCATTGCTCCATACTTAAATTTTCTCGTACATCGGGTACTAAGACATTCTCTGATCACATCGTCGTTTTTCTAGGATAGTCCGCCGATCCTTCCGTAGCCCCACACTTAGTCAAAATTTGTCGAGTTGCTTCCAGATGCCCGAACCTCCAATCGACGGTCATAACATATGGTTAGTGGATGGTATGACGGGACGTCGATGACATCCGTGGGTCACTTCTGCACTAATTCTTCACAGCCTTCTGCTTTTTAGTTTTGGACAACTTTCCTGTAAAACAAAGAAAAAAACATATTAAAATTATTACAAAAAGTCTCTAGACAAACAACACTCTTAAGGAAAAAACATTGAATGTACCGTGAAAACACGGTATATCAGGTACCTAATGCACCAGAAGTGTAACCTCTAGAAGAAGTCATGAATGCTGAATTTCGTGAGGAAATGTGGATGTTAAGACTAGATATAACTACGCAAGTAAAAAATCAACAAGGAGCTCGACAATAAAAGGATGACACTCAAAGTAATTGTGAGTTCTTGAATATGAACCCTCCAAGTTTCACTGTTCAAGAATTACTGAGGAAATACAAAATTTCATCAAGGAACCTAAAAGGATGTTTAATGTGATGTATCTACTTGATGCTGGAAGACTTGAGCTACAACCATATCAACTAAAAAACGTTTCTTGAACCTGCTTTGATAAGTGGAAGATGGGTAGTAATGAGGATGCACCACATCCTAGTAAGGCCTATTTTGAAGAATATTTCTTGGGGCATTTCTTCCCTTGAGAATTGAAATAAACTAAGGTAAGGGAATGTCTTACACATAAGAAGGATTCTCTTAGTGTGCATGAGTATGGGTTAAAATCCACACAACTATTTCGTTATGTTCCAAAAATGATTAAGGATAGCAGGAGTAGAATTTGTTTATTTTTTGCCCGATTTTCCATTCTTCAAGTCAGAATAGCAATGCTGATAATCAAGTAACATGGACATATAAAGGTTGATAGTTCATGTACAGGAGGTTGGGAAAGAGAAGTTGAGGGACAGAGAAAAGTTCATAAACAACAAAGATGACACAATTAATTACTCAGGGCAACAGAAAGGTGATGCTAGTCATTCGTCATTTTAGATATAGAATGGACCTACACCATCATTTGCTAGTTCACCAACACCAACAATCACATATGAGAATCATTGCAAGAATTTGTAGACGTTCAAAGCTATACCATCGGAGTCTCAAGGAGATAGCTCGACTCCTACATAAGTTAAGTGTTGTACAACCCACACAAGAAAGTGTAGTGATGGACAACCAAGTTGTTTCAAGTGCAGGAAAGATGTTAACTACATGAAAGAGAGCCCTAAGAACAAGGCATAGACGGATCTTTATCAGTTTCTCTAGTAGACACGGTTACACCTGGAGGAGCTACTTCCGGTACAGTCGAAGGAGAAAATAACCAATATGCAATCACTAGTTTCCTAGGGAAAGAGAACTCCCCAAATTTTTTCATTAGTATGATAAAAGACTTTACTTTAATATTTATCCTTTGTTAAACCCAGGACCTTTTATGTTTTGTAACACCATATATTGCAAATAAGTTTAATATCATGCTTGATAAACTTTGTGAACCTTTATGTGTTTCTATACATGTTGTAGAGTCTATTCTAGCAAAAAGAGTCTGTCATGATTGTCCTATTTCCATCAAGTACACCATATATGATTTAGTTGAGATAGACATTAAATGTTATTCTAGGTATGGATTGGCTTCATTCCTGTTATGCATCAATAGATTGTAGAACTTGAGAGTTGTCAAGTTTCACATTCTTAATGAGCCTGTCTAGAGTAGAGTAGTAGTTCAGGAGTGCCTAAGGATTGTTTCATTTTGTACCTTCAGGCAAGAAAGTTAGTTTTGAATGGTTGTATCTATCACTTATTCCGAGGTAATGACTGAAGTGCTGAGGTACTTCCCAATCAGTAAGTTTCTACCGTAAGAGAGTTCCCAGAAGTCTTTTCTAACGATATACCTGGAGTCCCTCATATGATAGAAATAGACTTCGTCATAGATGTCATTCCAGATACACACAATATCGTATTTTTCCATATAGAATGGTATCAATAGAGTTGAAAAAAGCAGTTGAAAGATCTGTTAGATAAGGGCTTTATTCGACTAAGTGTCTCACATTAGGGTGCTCAGTATTGTATGTAAGAAAGAAATATGGTTCCTTTAGGATGTGTATAGATTACCATTAACTAAACAAGGATACAATCAAGAATAAGTATCCTCTGCCAAGGTTTTATGAACTTTTCGACAAACTTCAGGGTTCTTCCTTCTTCTCAAAAATAATCTCTTGTCACCCTACAATAAGTTAAAAATTAGGGAATTTTATATTCTAAACAGAGCATTTAGAACTAGATATGGACATTATGAATTTTTGTTCATGTCATCTATGTTGACCAATGCGTCTGCAACATTCATGGATCTTATGAATAGATCCTTCAACTGTAATTTAGATATGATTGTTACCGTCCTCATTGATGACATACTAACCTATTCAAGTAACTAAAGAAGATCATTCTATTAATCTCAAAATAGTTCTTAAGACATATAATGATATAGAGTTGTATTCAAATTCTTCTAGGTGAGGTTTCAGCTATGTTTGTGGCATTGATGAGCCACATATGTAACGACCCTCAAAATGAATTAGGATAAATTTGAACGTCACGTGTGTTTCATGAGTTAATAAATTGTTTAAATAATGAAAAGTAGCTTTTCAAGTCATTTTAGAGTTTGGAAGTCAAATGATAAGGAGCAACCGAGACGTTAGAAACCTAGTGTTTTTGTGTGCTAGTGTGTCCTTGTTCATTGTATGTGTTATTATGTGTTATTTGCAGTCTAATATCAGTGGAGCTGACCCAAGTGTTATTATAATCTATTTTAAGTTCAAAACTTCTTAGTACGAATCCTCAAGGAAAAACCTAAGGGTTCTTGAAGAGAACCAACGCTTATAGTAAGAAGCTACCAAGGTAGTGTGTAGGCGGCTGTTTTCTGGAGGCTAGGGCGAGACGTGCGCCTGTCACTCAGAAGCAAAAAGTTTCCTCTACTTAGTGGGTTTTCAAGAACCTTTCTGCCTCTAATTAATTTTCAAAAACTAAATTGGGGAGTGCCTTTGAGAAGAGAGGCCATGTTCAAGATTTGATTGCATCAATAAAACTCGGGTTGTACTTCTGTTAAACAGATCCAATTAGTTTAGAGTTTTTTTTTGGTATTTTTGAGATTTATTATAAATTGTTTCTGAGTTACTTTTACCCCACTTAAGAAATAAAAAACAAACCCTCAAATTGAAAATCAAAGCTCTCCCTTCTCTCTAAATTCTATGTGTTCCCTGAATTCTCCATTGGAAAACTTTATGGCTCCGAGGAAAAAGGTCAATTCTCAATGTTTTTTGTCCAAAATTTTGGTCTTTTCAATAATAAAGTATGGTGACTCTTTATCTAGAATTAGTTTTCTCTCTAGATCAAATTCTCAAATAGTTTTAAAGTTCCCAAAATATGATCATAACCCTAATTAAATATCAAACTTATGGGTTCTTGCATTAAATTGTTTCAAATGAACTGTTATGATTATATGATGTTTTAATTATGATTTAAAGTGAAAAACTCTATGAACTCATGATCTCTCTAAATACTTAATTTTGTCTTTTAAAGTGTTTTTTATAATTTTTTTTGTCTATGGATAGAATTGTATTTAGATTGTTCTATCGTATTGTTTCTTATTGTATTATATCGCTATATATGATTAATTGTGGATATGATGATGTGTTGGTGATCTTTATCTTATGGGGATAATGATGGGTAAATTCTATGGTTATATTGGAAGTTGATCAATGGTAAATTGTGATATTGGAGAACTGTGAGTTTATTTAATGGCTTAGTATAGTAGTATTACATTTGTATGGTTTGATTTTGGAGGTTCTTACTTCTTGTGCTTATTATTATTGCGATCTTGATTTTTCTATAATGTGAATTGAAAATTGATTATGTGTGTTATGTTGAAGATATACATATTATGAAGTTGGTATATGATGTTAAGATGAACTTGTATAAAGCTATGTCATATTGCACATGAAAGCATAAATCCTCAAAATGTTGGTATGTGATGGGTTAGACTATGAAGAGTCTCTATGAGTTTATATGGTGTCTTGTTTAGGTAGACCTAATTGCCCCTACTTGATACATGAATGATATATGATGTGTTATAAAGTATGTCTTTAACTAGTAGACCTATGAATCATGCCCTTTCTTGATGAGTCTAGAACCCTATGTGAATATCAAACCTTGAATATGAAAAGAAGGTTTATAATGGAGTTAATCAGATAAACCTAGCATGGTACCCATTCCATGAATGACTATCCTAATTAACCTTTATCGGTAGCCCTTGTGGTTCCTTTCTTAGTATTGGTATTTTTTGTTGATAAGACTTAGAGATGGTTCCTTCTCAAATATATATGTCAATGAACTTACTCTATGAGAACTAATGCAAAGCACCGAGTAGATATTTTTAAGGTAGTAGCTCTACTTGATGTATGAGAGAAGTGTTCTTACATGGGATGTCTCCTTAGTTTTACCTTCGGCAAGTAGAACAATTTCCACGGTGTGAGGTCTTATCTTGTAGAATTCTATGCCTAGCTGTGTTTTATGTCAGTTAATTCATATTATTATCATGTGGGATGTGCACTCTAGTTATTGGATAGGTTCTACAACATGTTGGTAGTGGAAGTGGACGCTATCCACACATTTCACGAGTAAGCTTTAAGATGTTAAATAAAAGACCACAAAAACGACTTAGGTGAATTAGATCCTAACATGTTGTTTTTGATGTTCTATGGTCCAAAAAAGGTTTGTTATATGGTATTGAGGGAGTGTATAAGTGATTAGGTGCATTAGAAGTCAAACGTCAAGCGCCGACTAAGACATTCGACGAGTAAGTCGCCTAGGTGCCTCATATATGGTTCTATGTGTCCATGGGTGATTCATGAGGTTTTAAGGTCCTTTAATGAGTTAATTTATCATATCTAGGAAGTGTGTATAGTTTCGTGGAGTTTGGAAGTAAAACGTCCATGAACGTCCATCACGGTTGAAAAGTTTGCCTTTAAACGACCTTGTGTGTCTAAGCATGTTTCGTTGAGTCTTACTTGTTCATTTATGAAATTCATGTGAGATATCCTAAACTCTTATAATGTAATGTTTGGGTTGGAAACGTCCTGTAAAACATCCCCAAGGACCAACCAAGGGTCCGTGCGGAAGGATCCAAGAGTGGTGTCTAAAATGTCTCAAGCAGCCCCAAACAACAGAGGCATCGACGGTTGGTTGGACTATCGAAGCCCTATTGATGGGTTCCATTTTTAGGAACTTAGCCTGTAGAGGATAAGGACCAAGGAAAGGACTCATTCCCAGACCACTGACAAACAGGATGGTTCATAGGTCAAGGAATGGCTTGTAGGTTGTGGTTCGTCGATGGTGCTGTCTCTTGCGTGCAGTTAACTGCCAAGTTAGGGGTGAACATGTAATTTAAAAGCACTTAAAAATAAGAGTATTGGAGATTTATTTGGGGTCTTTTGGATATTTTAAATGAGTTTATAAGACTAAAACTCTAAGAAGATTTGATTCTTCTAAATCAAAATCCCAAATCCCTATGAATTCTCTTTAGGACTCCATTGAAATCCAAACTCAATAAAAGGATTATGGTGACAAATTGAGTTGAGATTCTTCATCAAAGTGAAGAATTAGCTTCATGAAGGTATGGATATTGATCCTTGAAACTCTCTTTTCCAATGAGCCCCAATTCTCAAGATAATTCTAAAGTTTTCAAGTTGAATTGTTCAACTTCATGATTCTACCATGGTTCTTGCATTAATTATATTTAAAAATTAAATAATGATTTAATTGATTTGTATTTATGATTTTAACCCAAATTATCTATGAACCCATGAATTGGATGAACCCTAGTTTCTGACTATGTTTTGGGAAACTTGATATTGATCTAATGTTGATGAATTATGATATAAATTTCTATAGGCTTTCTAATGATGTAAAAATTGTTTTAACTTGATATCTACGTTATCTTACATTGAATAATCTCTATTGAATTAACCTATTTTCATTTATTATCATAGTTTCTACATTGAATTGTTGTTTATGGTCATTGGTAAGGGCCTTATGTTATTGAATTTGATGAATAAACATCATGTTGAGGTGTTGAGGATGTTCTGGTGGTAAGATTACCTATTCCCTTTATTTTCATTTTGTTTATACTTAAATTATGTTGTGTTTTACATGGTCCACTTATTGGCGGTTTTATGTGCTTAACTTGCAATTTATGTGGCGTTGTCGGCATTACTTTATCGAATATGATGTTCATGGCCTGTCGACACTACTTGAAGTAATGTAGCTATATATGTAGTTGATTAGGTTAAGTATGATGATATCTATTTATATGTTATGCAATGTGAAAGTATACGTTTTCTATTGATGTTATGTAGGTGATCATGTTAGACTATTAGTATTTGCTTATGTGTAGTCTTTGAGTTAATGCATCATTGTTCCTACTTTACTATATGAGTATATAATGGTTATATTGAAGTTTAGGTAGTTTTATGGACGCTATCTAGATATTCAACACTAGGCTTTGATGGTCTTAGTTAGAGTCTTTATGTCTTGTCTAAGACCATCACTTGAATGTACTTTATGTGATGTATGAATCTTAATTAACTAATAAACTAATGACTTATATTATGAAGTATGTAAATGGAATTAGTACTTATCTATATTAGTCAAGGCTTGTCTTGTTAGGGTGTGAAGGGGGAATAGGAATTGTCACTTCTTATCTTATCTAGATCAGTCTTAAGAATGACTCTAGAAAGGGAAGATGTTGAATTTGTGGACATGATCCAAACATAGGAAGTCTTGAGGATTATTTAGGAAGTCCTGAAGAGGTCAATCATGGACATTATTTTCTTATCTACATATGTCTTTTGGATAGCCTTTGATGAGTAAATTTCATATCATCTATGTGTTGATATATTTGATGTCTTGAACTATGTATGTGACTCTTTATAAGAAATCTTAACGGTTGTTTAGGCACATTTAGAGAGGGTTTATCGGCGGTCTCTCTCTGTGTGACTTAAGTGAATCTTAGGATAACTTTGAGTGGGATAATAACATGCTATAAGGTGTCTTAATTGAAGGAAGGCAATTTCACTTTACAATGAAAAGACTTCCTGTAACATTGAATCGACTCACTGTAAAATGATTCTTAAATTGTGATATTTGATTTAAATGTTTTCTTATTTGTTTTTAAGTTTATAAATGTTGTTCTTATGATTATATTATGTTATTTTAAAGAAAAGATGCATATTTCAAATAAATGTCCATTTTCATGATATTTTTGTGCATAATGCCATACTTAGTACATGTGGTTTGTACTTTCTCCTTGCTTTTATCTATCTCTATAGTTGTTTTTAGGTGAGGACCATTTGGGAAGGAAGACCTGGACCGTAGTATCATTAAAGAGAAGTCGAAGTATGTCCTCATTTGTTTCGAGGGCATAGATATCTTTTATGTTTTTTATTGAAGTAGTGTAATAGACTAAGTATTTCTATTTTTGTATTGAAGTACGGGCCATGTCCCAAGTATTCTTTTGTCTTAAGATGATGAGATTGAGACTTAGTATTTCCTATTGCTTTATATGAAAGAGATTTTTAAAGACTATGATATGTTTTGTGAAAAGTATTAATTCTTCGCTACTTTTCACTACGTTTATGTGATGAATGATATATCAAGGCTTGGGAAGACCTCCGAGAGGTCAAGTACGGCGGTTGCACTCCAAAATTGCCCATACTTCTAGAGTGTGGTTTCATGATGTGACAATAAAGTGACTTCCCTAGTTCTTTTGAGAACATTCAATGAAGTACTTTTAAAGTCATTTATATCTTTTTTTGGATCATTAGTAATAAATGGTGACTTTTTGTGGTTGTATTGGAAAGGAAATATCCTTACCTTTGGTAGTCTGAGGGAACACTTAGTAGTTGTTTGGAGTGGTTGTATGGGTGGTCTCTTCATATGTTTCCCAGGTGGATATTAGGATAACTTTAGATAGAGTGTCTAAATTGCTAGATGAGTTACTTAATGAATATGGTCATATCTTGTGAATTATGGAAGTATATTGGATTTTGCTGATTGACTTGTAAGATGTCTTTAATAGTTTGATTATGAGATTTTATCAAAAATAGCATGAAAGATTATTGCAATTAAACTTTCTCTTTTTACATGATTTCATGAAGGGTCATCATACTTTGTTCTTAATTGTAATAATTCCATATTTCTTTTTATTTGTACAAGTGTAGGTGGTGGAAAGTGAGGATTCGTAGAGTTGAAGCTTCATTAAGTAGAATTCTCTAAGGATTTGGTATATCCTCATATTTTTTAGGACATGTATGTTCTTTCTCATTTTCTTTCATTCAAGACTTTGTATTAGACATAAGAATCTTTTCAATTTAAGGGTCGTGACCCTATGATAATTATATGTGTCCAAGGTTGTTTGTGATGATACTTAGTTCTTCTTATATTTTACAAAAGAGTTTCCTTGTAGAATTTATTGTGAAAAGTTTTAAATATTTGCACCATTTTGTGAGAATGCTATGAATTATTTTTTAGGGCTTGTATAAGACCTGCGACAGATTGAGTACACTGTGTGACACCTAGGGGTACTCTCGGGTCGTTTTCAAACATTGTATTAGAGAATAAGGTTATGAACTTCTCTTTAAGGTCAAATTCTCATGAGCCCACATGTAGTAGAGTCTTTTGATCGGTGTAAGTCGCGACACATCTATGAGTAAGAGGCTATAAGAAGATAGAAGCTTAACTTTATTCATTACTTTTGTGTCATGTGATAGATTTGAGTTCTATAAGTGCTTTTTCATAATCTCTTTTGTTGTGTTTATAGGATATAAGTATAAGGTTGACGCCCACAAGAAGAGTGGATGAGGAAGTAGTGAATAAGGGAGTTCCTCCCTGAGGTGTGTAAGTTCCTATAGCTAATCACGGGGATGAGGTTTCAGTGGTTCCCCCAGCCATGTCTAATGAGGAGGTTAGAGGAGCTCTGGTTTCCCTAGACTTATCCATGGAACCTCAAGCAAATAGAGATGTGGGGCCTAGGGTGAATTTTATTACGAGTACCATGACCTCTAGGTTGAGGGACTTTGTGAGGATGAATCCTCCTACCTTTCTTGTCTTTAAGGTTGGAGAGGATTACCAAGCTTTCTTGGATGAGGGTTCTAGGGAGAAGGTGAGTTGGCTTCGTAGCAATTGAAAGAGGTTTCTCAAGTTTGGTACACAAAACAAAAGGAAAATAGGCCAGTTGAATTGGGCCCTATAGAGTGAGAAGAATTTATGGAAGTATTCTTAGGAAAGTACTTTCCCCATGAGAAGAGAAAAGTAAAGTTTGAGGAGTTTATAATACTTATGCAAGATAACATGGGTGTGTAGTAGTATTCCTTTAAATTTACCCTATTGCCTAAGTAAGCTCCATCTTGGTGTCTAACCCTAGGGATGATATGAGTAGGTTTTTGACTGGTCTGGTGGAACTTGTGAAAGAAGAGTGTCGTGTGACCATTTTTCATAAAGACAGTAACCTCTTTAGACTCATTCTGTATTCTTAATCCATTGAAGAATCTAAGCTTTGACAGATTGCGAAAAATTTAAAGGGAGGTAAATCTGAGAGTAAAATCAATCTAGGTTTAAGCAGAGGGGCACCAAAGCGAGATGTCTCTAATGATCCTAAGGTTAACCATGAGGGAGGTTGTGGTTCTCAAATTGATAAGACTACTTGATCTACTTGTGGAAAGAAGAACTTTATGAAGTCCCTACCCGATAATAGTAGATGTTATGGTTGTGGAAACAATGATCATAATGTGAGAGATTGTCCTACTATTTCTTCTAGAGGAAGAGATGTCAAGGAATCTCCCTATAATTGTACGATTGTTGGTGAACAAAATAAGAATCATTTATATGATCTTCAAGATAACAAGGAAAGAAGTCGACATGAAGGTGTTGGTAACTTGTAGTTTTCTCTATTTGTGATAGGTTCCTTCTAAGTAGAGGATCATGTTAATGTAGTAAGGATGTTGAAACTTTATCTATTCTCTTCTTTTCCATTCAATCTTGTTATTTAGAATTTCCTAGATGCATGATGAATGTTTAGGGAGTCTCTAGTTAAAAGTGTGTTTTTTTTGTTTTTGGGAATCTTCGCAAATTGTATTTCATGTGTTTATGTTTTTGTGATAAAATGAGCTTTATTGACCTTGTACTTCATGTTGTTATTCCTTTATAGTAAATTTCCTGAATGTTGCATGAGTGGACTTATGAGCATGTTTAAAAGTGAATTTTTTAAAATGATGCACTAATGTTCATTTATGAGAAATTGGCATGATGTCCTTAAAATTGTTGTAATGGTCATAATGCGGGGAAAGAAGTTCCTCCAGAATTAAAAGGAGTAAAATTGAAGTCTAATGCATGAAGAGTTTGTAGATGTTGTTCCTACCTTCTTCTTGTTTTTTTTTAAGTCTATATGTGTTAAGTTGTTGATTATTTTAGCATAATATTATTATACCTCAGAAATCCAATCACCTAGACTAGAGTATAACCTTTTAAAGAGTGTTTGAAATGTTATTTCCAGACCTAGAATAATGCAATAAACTTGATTTTGAAGTATTAGAGCCTAAACATCAATGATAGACCTTGACGTCCAAAAACTAGTAAAATTGAACTAGTAGAAGTTCATAGGTTTTGTGAAGTTTTGGGAATGTCGTATGGAGGTTAAAACTCATAAAAATACTTTAAATAGGTAAAGTAATGTTTATAGGGTTAAAAAGTTCACGTGCGACCTCTAAATGACCAACCTAGGGGACCTTGAGGAGGACCCAACCATTGGCCAAAAGCTTCCCAAGGCAGCACGCTATTGTGCGTGGCATAAACAAGTATGCGTTGGGGCTAGGTTCACCATGGGATAAAAGTGTTGGTCCGCGTCGCAGACCTGTCGTGGACATTACTGGCTCAAAATTTAATTTCTGATATCTTGTGGGAAAAGTGCCTCGACGCGTACTAGTTTCCCTACAAAAATTCTAAATTTCACATCAAGTTTGACTTCACAAAAATGTCTAACTAACTGATGGTTAATTTTTTGTTTTCATGGGAGGGGTATATATTTAATTTAATTTAAATTTATACCAAATTTATCCACTCAAATCAAATCCACACATTGAAATCCAAATTACTCTCACTTGTCTCTAAGTTCTCTCTCTACTTAACCTCCATTGAAGACCATTGGAGCTTGAAGAAGAAGAACAATTCTCCAAGTTTTCTACTCAAATTTGTGGACAAAGTCTTCATTAAGGTGTTGATTCATTCACTTTTGACATTCCTTTCCTGAAGAGGTCCATTCAAAGATGATTTCAAATTTCCAATAAATCAAGTGGTTTCCTACACATGAGTCTTTTTTTTAAAACCTAAATTATGGATAAATTGTGTTGAATTATGATTACTAATGGTTATTTATGTCTATAATGATGGGTATTTTAAGTTGTGTAATTCAAATTACATAGGACCCATGTTCTTTAACAATTTCATATATCTTGGTTCCTGTTTGATGAATTTCTTAAAGATGATGAGTATATTGACTGTTATATTGGTGATAATTGTATTATTACTTACTGGACTGCCTTATATCATGTACTGATTTAGTTTTTATATTATTCTTTGAGAACCATGAATGTCCCTTTTGTCATAATCCTCACTCTTGAATTGTGTTAAGTAATGACTAGAGGTGATGTAATTGAATATGTTATTGCATAATTTATTATCCTATGATGATGATAATATATATGATGGATACATATTATTAATTTCGGATTAGGTCATTAATGGGTTTCTTGGAGGCTGTTGGTAAGACCCTCAACATCATAAACTTTCTATTGTAGTCTTGTTGGTCTATCTTTGGTAATGTTGGCTAATTGAATAATGAATGATGATATTATGAATGTATGAACATGATATGAATATGATTGTTGTGAGATGATGATTGTTGTACTAATATGAGGGATTGAAGGCAATTCATATGTTCATCATATGATTATGCCATGATGTAATCTTCTCACATGATGTTGGGTTTGTAATGTAGGGACTTTGTTATACCACAACCTATGAGCTATGAACATGTTGTATGAGGGTTTAAACTCCTAAGACCTATGACATGTAATAAGTTTAAGGAAGACTTAAAGATACTACAAAAGGGGAATTTATCTTAATACTGAAAGAACTTGAAAATGAGAGTGGTCTTTTCACTAGGAAGCTTCCCCCGATGATCTCATGAGGTGGAAGCTACAATGAGAATTAGAATAAATGTGGTTTATAATAAAAATGTCCTTGTTCCTTATCTATGTGCCCCCATAGGAACTTAACAAGTTGATATACCTAGATGTTATGATGATGTTTATGTCCTAAGAAGGATGCCCTCATTTCGGTGTAAGGGTTGACACCAGATTCCATGTTTATCTAACATGGTCTAATGTCAGTTATGGCAAAGTTTTTCAAAATTAAAATGCATTAATGAGAGTATGAAGATGAACACTAACTAGGACTACATAAGAGGTGTTACATAGCGTAAGTAAGGATATGAGACTTTAACTATAAATTACACAACTGGAACTTGAGGGAGTTCTAGGGTAGGTTCTTTATGTACATATGTTATGAATGAAATGAATAATGTTGGTTTCTCTTTATATATATGATGTTGGTTTAAATTGTTTAGTATGATATTGACTACACTTGTTATGACATTATATAAGGTAAAGGCAATACTTATGGTTTGTTTGCTAGTTCACTTTATTTATGTGGGGTTATGGGGCAACCTGTACACATTGCACTAGTGCACTTGGATTAGGGTCATGAGTAAGCTAAGGTCTTGTTATGTATTGATGAAATGGACTCTAAACATTTAATGTTGACTATGGATTATTTATGATGTTACTCTTCAACATGAATACAAATAAATAATTCTTATTTATTTTGTGGTATAGACTTGCATATGTTCTTGGAATGTGAATAAAGGCTTTTAAAGTGACTTTAGCGTGTTTCGGCTATAATATTCCATTCTGCATATATTCAGTGTTTCACTTACATATTTCCACACTTAGTACATGTGGTTTTTACTAACCCATATCTCTTCTATTTCAACATTAACGTAGGTTCGGGCTATTGAGGTGCTTCAATTCTCAAAGAAACTTGGATTGTTCCCAAGTTGATGAGTCCTCAAGTCCGAGGATAAAGCCTATAAATCTAGCGTTTTTGTAATTTTACTACGTTTAAATACATTGCTCTATATCCTAATTGCAAGGACTATGTCGTATTATCTTATATGATTTTTGATGATGTAAGAGTCAAGTCCCATACCTCTTACTCTTATGTTTAGGTTGTCTCGTGAGAAAATTATAGATTCAGTTTATTTTATTTATTTGAAGTGAAGTAGAACTTCAAAATTATAGATTCAGTTTTAATTTTTCATCTTTTTATTCTATCAATGTTGACATAATGTATGCTAAGGCTTGTCTAATGCTCCTTCGATGATGAAAACGCCGATTACAGCTAGGGGGTTCTCTACGGTCGTAAAAAAGTTAGTATTAGAGAATGAGGTTGAATAATATTAGGAATAATTCTCTCATAACCACGTTTATTTAGAGTCTGGTAAATAATTCTGAAGCGTGCCACTCTTATGAATGAGAGTCTATCAGTTGCTTATGAAATTCTCACTTCTTTGGTATTCTTAAGTCGTGCCTCAAGTGTCTTGACTCAATGTGTCCTTTTGTTCTAATCCGTCTTTTGTTTTTATAGGCTATGACTACTAGAAAGGCAGCCTCAAGAAGAGTTGAAGAGAAGCTTGTTAATGCGGGAGTTCCTCCCTATAACAACCAACTTCGTCCTCAAGAGCAAGTTCCTCTAGGTGACCAAGCACCGATCAATCTTCCAGTCATGAAGCATGGAGAAATGAGGGCGTCCTTCCTAAACTTGACTCATGTCATGGATAGTCAATCTCAAGTCTTACCTACTAAAGCTCAAGGTATAACGGCACAAGCAAATCGTGAAGTTGCATCCCATGTGAATAAAATACTTCTAACGTGGCTTCTCTTTTGAGAGACTTTACAAGGATCAACCCTTCAATATTCTTTATACCTAAGATTTTAAAGATCCTCATGACTTTCTAGATGAGGTTGATACGATCTTATATGCTAGGCGAGTGACTTAAAACGAGAAAGCTGAGCTAGCCGCTTATCAACTCAAGGATGTGTCTCAAATTTGGTACACCAATGGAAGGACAATAGGTCTTTGATAGCGTGTCCCATAAGTTAGGATGTCTTTTGTGAGGGACTTTGTTGATTGGTTCTTCCCAAGGGAGAAAAGATAGGAAAAAATGGAAGAGTTCATCAACCTTCGTCAAGGAGGTATGATGTTTCAACGAAAACTCTTTGAAATTCATCAAGTTGTCCAAGTATGCAGCTTCGTTGGTGTCTAATCCTAGATATAAAATGTGTCATTTTTTGACGAGTGTGTCCAATGATCTTGTGGAAGAGTGTTGGGATTCAATGCTTCATAAAAATATGGACCTTTCTTTTTTGATTGTGCATTCTCAAAAAGTTTACGAGAGAAGGCTTAAGAAAATATTAGGGATGCCAAGAGGGCAAAACTCTATGGTAGAGAATATTTTAAGGGTAAGTTTGAAATTCAAGACAAACCCATGTTTAAGAAGAGATTCTCCTACCAAGTTCCTTTTAATTTTTTTAAGGCTAACACGAATAGGGGGCCTAATATCAGACTCAAGGAGGAAATTTGGTGGTTCTTCAAGTGAGAGCCCAAACGTGCCAAATGTGTCAAGAGCCACTTAACTAAATGTTTTATGGGTTCATGTAATTGTTATGGTTGTTTAAAGAGTGGTCAAATGGCTAAAGATTGTTCCATGTCATTGACTCAAGAAAGGGAGAATAACCCTGCTCAAGAAAGTGGTTTTAATTTTGATTCTCCTAAGAAGAAGCACTTCTATGCTCTCAAATTTAGGTTTGATCAAGAAGATTCTCCAATGTTTGTATCACTATGTTGCAAGTATTTTCAAATAATTATTATGTGTTGATAGATCCCGATGCAACTTTGTATTTTGTTACTCTTTTAGTGGATATGAAGTTTTATGTTAGTTGAACCTTTTTTGTATTTATACCCTGTCGGTGACTCTGTTGTTGCTAATAGAGCCTATAGGAGTTGACCAATATTATTGTCTAGTAGAGGTACATTGGTTGACTTGGTAGAACTTGATATGTTGGACCTTGATGTCATATTTGGGACAAATTGGTTACTTGTTTGGTTTGGTTCAATTGTTTGTTGAACAATGGTAGTTAAGATCATATATCCTAATGAACCCGTTACAAAATTGAAGAGGAGAAAATCAATCCTAAAGTTCAAACTATTTCATGTTTAAGAGATTCTAAGATGATTTCTAAGGGATGTCTCTATAATATTCTGTGGATCAAGGAGCTTGAGTCCGAGGATCCTCCTTTAAAGTTTTTCCCTGTAGTGAAGGACTTTCCGGACATTTTCCCAGATGATTTTAGTAGAATTCCTCCCAAACAGGAAATAGATTTAGTCATATATTTGATGCCGGATACTAAACTGATATTAATTTCTCCTTATCGGATTGCTCTAGCTGAGTTGAAAGAATTTAAGGCTCAACTCAAGGATTTGCTATACAAGGGTTTTATACAATAAAAAGAATCTATGTGGAGCTCCAGTATCATCTGTGAAAAAGAAAAATGGGTCTCTTAGAATATGTATAGACTACATACAGTTGAACAAGATCACTATAAAGATTAAGTAACCTGTACCAAGAATTGATGATTTGTTTGACCAATTCCAAAGGGTGAGTTACTTTTCAAAGTGATTTGAGGTCTAGATATCTCCAACAAAGAGTTAGAGGAGTTGACATTCCTAAGATGACTTTGCAAAAAAGATATGGTCATTATGAATTCCTATTTTTTTTTTTTTTCTAACTAATTCCTTGACGGCTTTCATGAAACTTATGAATAGGGTGTTCTAGAATTATCTCGATTCGTTTGTAATTGTCTCTATTGATGATATCGTGGTATATTTCAAGAGTGAGGATAAACACATAGTTCATTGGAGAAAAGTATTGGAAGTCCTCAAGGAACATCAACTCTTTGCTAAATATAGTAGATATTATTTTTTATTAAGTTCGGTGGCACTACACCATTTTAGGCATAAGGCCACACTTATTCTTGACTACACTTGTAAAGTAATGCCTAATGTAGTTTTAGTAACGTTTTAAAGTGTACCAAAAATTTTAACTTTAAACTACAATCATTTTGGCAACACTTCAAAATTGTACTCTTTAATGGTATAAGGTACACTTTAGAAGTGTTGTTACGATATGATATTATTGTCAACTCCTTTTTACATATATGGCCACACTTCTTAAATTTCCTATTTTTATTATTGAAAAAAACAAACCTTTATAATTGTATCCTTAAAAAAATCACTAAAATATTATATTCCCTCCAGTATTTTTAATACTCCCTTCCATTTTTATTGGCCAAAAAAATTAAACATTAGTAAATAAAAAAACTTTTGTTACTTCATTTTCCTCTTTCAGTACTTCATTTCTCCTTCAGCTTTCCTTTTTCAAATTTAAGATTTCTGAAGAACTGAAGCACAGAATTGAAGAGAGGTGAAGATAGTTGAAGAACTGGTTCTCTTTTCTCATACAAACTGAAGAGTTGAAGAACTGAGCTGAAGAGTTGAAGTCATCGAAGAATTGGTATCTCAAGTTTTCTTCTCCAAAGACCTATTCCTTGAAGAGAAAGTACAATTCTCTTTTCAAAAACTTATTTCGTCAAGTGATAGTTCTAAAACAGTCTATTTGTTAGCTTAAGTGTTTGATTTTTCATTCTGTGTATTGAAGAAATTAATACTATTGGGTTGTTGACATGATGATGAACTGAAGCTAATTAGTCTCTCCGTCACACCTTTCTCTCAAGTGTCTCACTGATGAACACGTTTCAAAGATATTTTGTTGGATTTAGGTTTAACAGGTGAAAAATTTCATTTTGAAAGCCTAAATTTTAACTTTAGTGTTTTGATATTCTTGTGTTTTTATTCAATTTTTGGGAGTGTGACTTGTATTTTAGTTTTATCAGTTGATTTTTGGAGTGTAGCTCCTATATTAACCTCCCTATATAAACCTATTTTTCACTGTTACGAATGAAAAAAAGTTGGGATTTATTTGAAAAAAAAACTTGTAAAGCAACTGAAGAAAATAGTTAAAATATATATTTAGAAACACATTCACGCTTGGGAGAGTCAAGTGTCGATAAGAGTATTGACATTTTCTAATTCATTTTAAAGATCAGTTTTCCCAATCTTTGTTTGAGTCCTAGATTCTGCCAGGAATTCTCATCCATCGTTAGTGTTTAAGGTAGTGTTATTTTGCTCGTAGTACTGTTTCACCTCTTCTTCAATTTTAAGAGTGATATTGTGACTGTCTTAAAGCTATTGTGATGAGTTCATTTCTTTTAGTTTGACTTATCGTTGAGTGGATGTTGACTTAATATTAGATATCTATTTCTTAATTAGTTACTTTTGCGAGTCTGATGTAATATCGCTTTAAAGATTTGAGAATCTGTATTCATTGTCATTATTCCCATACTTATCATTCAAATTTTTTTGTTGTTGTTTCGCTTCCGATCTTTCTCTTGTAATGTCGCTTAACCTGTGTTACAATCTAGCATTTGATATCTTAATCGTAATTATTTTGAGATATATGTGGAGTTGTTTGGATGAGTTATATGTGGATTAGTCCAAAATCAAGGATGTGTAGATGCTAGAGGTGAGCATTTGTCTAGGGCTATTGGTAGATTGTATACGGAAGGAGGAAAGCCGAAATTTGCTTTAGAAAATGCGGGCAATGATAGGACAGCAATTGCATATTAAAAGATACATATATTGGGATCATTTTTTAACATTAATATTGATAGATATTCACTTTGTATTCTCATTATGGGGTCTCGTGCTGGTAAGGTTTATTACAAGGCAAGTGTTTTTACTGCCGAGCAGAGATGCTTTAGTTTTTCTTCTTTGATTTATAGGATGTGTAATTATCAAAGTTTGATCTTGTTTAAAATTATTGGATCTTGATACTTTGACCATGTTATGTCTTTTTCAATAGATGAATAGTTTAAGTATGGAGTGAATATATGTGTAATAGTCGATGAAAATATAATTTTTGTTTCTATTGGTGTCATGGTTATATCTTTGTGGTATCTTATATATGCATATGTTATATGATTATTTGTACTTCTTTTGCGGTTTGTTACAATATAATATGATTATTTAAATAAGATTAGTTAGGTTACCAATGCATATATTTTGTTTATATGTTAGTTAAGTTTCCATTTCATATTAACTCTACCCTCCACTTACTCCACTTGTGTGATTATTTTGTGTATGTTGTTGTATCCCCAGACCTAAGTATGGTTTCCGGTGGATATTAACTATACCCTCCACTTACTCCATTTGTTTGATTACGTTGTGTATGTGCTTGTATACCCAAACCTCACTCGTGGGTTACACTACTTTTTTGTTGTTGTTGCTGTAATAATTGTAGTGCACCTAGTTGAAGACATGATTTTTCTTTCATACCGAACTTAAAGTTTTTGATTTCTTAATTGCTCATATTAGAGCTGATTAGAATAGTTTTTGACCATTTTATTAGTTTTTATAATTTTCAGAATTATTGTGTGGATTGTTCTGGTCCGTGTTTCTTTCTCACTAATATGCTCATAAGAGTATGTGTTTCTTCCCACTTTATATGACAAATATGCTCAAAAGACAGCACATTTTCGTAGAAATATTTTTTTGTGATGTAAGAAGGATGTTATTAACAAATCATCAAGGAGATGCACAAATTAAAAAAGAAAGAGATATCAGCTCCCAAAAAGGCAAAAAAAGCTATCAAAACAGCAAACAACAGTGATCTATGAAGTTTATAAATTCTAGGTAAGAATTGGCACTAAGTACAATAAAGAGATTAACAAAACCAAAAAGAGTAATCAAACATCCTACTTTAATGGTAGAGATGGGAGTCGGGGTACCATCAAATCATCTTTTTTTCCTCTCCGTCCATAAGCACCATAAAATACAGGCTGGAACCAAAGACCACATCTGCTTGATGAACTTCCCAACTTTCTAAGAACTCTAACATACAAAGGCCTCTCTCAATGATCTTGGAATGACCCAAGTGAGTCCAAAAAGTGAGAAGATCATGTTCAATTGGCCTGTTGAACCTGTGCGATGAAGGAAGAAGTGATTAATAGATTTTGAGTTTCACAAGCACATGTAGCATTTTTTGACTATTTGGAATTTCCTCCTCATGAGATTCTTCTATGTCAAGCAAGAGTCTTTTAGAATAATCCAACCAAAACAAATAAATTTAGTTGGCAACTTAGTTCTCTAGATTAATTTCCATGGACATTTACCAGTTAAGGTCTTCTTAGAGCATTGTTGAAGGTACCATACTTTAACTGGGTAGGATCCGTCTCAGCTATGTCTCAAGATAAGTTTGACCCAGCATTGACTGTTGATTACACTAGTCTGAATTGTATCCATAAGGTTAATACCTTTTCCATGTCCCAGTCATTAATATTTCTCCTTAAGATCATATTCCACTTATTTTCATCCCTCTACTGTGAGATGGTTGAGTCTGGACGAGATGGTTGCATAGAAACTATCTACTTTTAATGTAATGAACATTTTATAGAAAATGTTGAATAATTAGTATATTTAGGATTACTGCAATTAGTCTCTTGTTTTAGCTGGTTAATACCTTTTTGGAGGTCTTCAACATACCTTAATGCTGAGGAAAACAACATCTCAAAAACAATTTCAAAACCCATAAACTACAAATGTGGGCTTTGTATTTGTATGCATTGTGAAATTTACATTTTTTAGAACCTAATAAAATGCTACAATTTTGTCTGATGGTATATAGTTTTGTAGATCACCTAGGTTAACTGGCTGATTATGCTATTAACCAAAATCTTGGTTCATGTTGTTCCAAACCAATGTTTGTCACTCTCCCACAAATATGTGATGGAGATGAATCATGCCAAGTACTATATATATTTCATTAAAAGTAGATTCATGAAATTTAAACTTAATTTAAAAACAGAGTGAGTCTTCGGTAAATCATTTAACATAGTTCCCTACTATGGATACGTAAGGGGAATAAAGAAGTTCTTTAGTAAATTTATTCCGCTAATAGATGTTTAAAATCATCATTCCGATGCTCTCATTATTTCATGACAAGTATATAAAATAATATGCATTAGGTTTAATTGATCTGTTGAGATTGAGAACGTAGAATTACTTCAATAAATTGATTAAAAAATGACATGTATTAATATTATGATATTTTTTTAGATAGATTTCTCGATAAAAGTTGAACAACTTCTCACTAAACACCAGAACTTATGTTGTAGCTGGTTTTACTGCTACTTATTGGATAAGGGCAGGGCATATTTCTCTCATTTATCCTTACTAACATGTTCTTATAGCATATAACTGTTCGAATATGTTTAAGATCACAAGTTTTAAGGATAGTTATGATGTACTCATTACCTATTGATAATATAAAATATATGTATATAATCAAATAAATCATAGGATAATCACAAATTTATCAGTCAGATTAAAAAGAAGACATGTGGTTCAATGTCATCATTTAGAAAAATATTTGATGATTTGACATCTTTGTGATTAACAGGCCTTCGACATTCAATTTGTTTGTAATTGAAAGTTTTTGCGATTCCAACGGCTATTTTGATTTTTTTTCTCTTGTTACTACTTAATTGCAGTAAGCTTAGCATGTATGTTTTCTTCTAAATTCCCTCTAACCATTTACATTTGTACACTATATTTATAAAAAATAGTTACATTTCTTAATGTTAATTAGTTCTTTTAAATTCATTAGAGTTAGTGTGACGGTGAAACTCACCTAAAACTTGACAAGTATTGAATTTCAATCACTAAACTTTAACTTTTGGTCATTTGAATTTTATGTATTTACTTTCATTCTTAATTTTGGTCTATCCTACTAATTTTACTTAGTTTTTTCTTAGAATTATCATCAAAATTTAAAAACATTTGTGGAGGATTCAAGGATTGATTTGGCATAGCAAAAGTGTAATGACTAGGTAATAAACTTTTATCAATCTCATCACACATGATTCAGATAACTTACTCGTGACTTTTAAAACATTTTTGTGAAGTATTTAGTGATTTTTACTCAAAGATTAAATATTCATATCCTCTTCTAGGAATTCACATATCCCATCAAAGGATTGGATGTATTTCGAATGGTATAGCGAAAAGTTTATTGCTGGTGTTGAATCATTTCTATATTTCTCTTACTATTATGGAGATCCTCAAGGAGAGGAAATTTGTGTCCATGTGCAAAATATTGTTATATTCATTGGACTTGAAGGAATATAGTGTATATTAATAAATCACGAGCAATGAGATATCATGCTTAATATTGATGATGATATGGATTACTCGCATGATGATATGGATTACTCGCATGATGCTATGGGTCCAAATGAAGATGCAAAAAAATTCTATAACTTAGTTGAAGAGGAAAACCTAGAAATATATCGTAGTTGAAGATGATTCTATAAATTATCATTCACACTTCATTTATATTAGATAAAGTGTCTACATCGACGGAGCAATGAATCATTCACTTCTCTTTTACAGTTATTAAAAGAGGCAATGCCTGAGTTGAAAATTCCTTCATCTTACAATAAAATGAAGTCTATGGTTAAGATTCTTTGTATTGATTATGAAAAAAGTGATTCATGTCCAAATGATTTCATGTTTTTCAAGAATTATCATAAAGATGATGAATTTTGTCATGCTTGTGGAGCTTCACGATATATTAAATATCCCGAAGTTGATAGTGAGCTTGAGCCTTCCAAAAATAACATCTATTGTTATCAAAGACTTTGAGAAACTTCCTATTAATTCCTAAACTCAAAAGGCTATATGTGCACAAAGACGGCAGATTCTTTGAGGTGGCATGAAGGGGACCGTTGTAAACATTGAAATTTAAGCATTTACCTGATGGTGTAGCATAGAAAGATTTTGATAGGTTGCATCAATATTTTGCACTAGATTGTCGCAATGTGAGACTTGACTTGTGAAGTGATAGATTTAATCCATTTCGAACCATGAATATATCACATAGCACATGGATAGTTATGTTGATGGTGTATAATCTGCCACCTTGGATGTGCATGAAATCTGAATATTCTATACTTTCTTTACTCATACCTTGGCCACGATGACCTTGAAATGACATTAATATTTACATACAGCCATTGATAGAGGAGTTAAAATTATTATGGAATTTTGGGGTTGAAACATATGATTCTTAAAGAAATGAAACTTTTCAAATGCCGGCAGCTCTTATTGGATTATCAATGACTTTCTTGCATATACTATCTCATATGGTTGGAGTACAAAAGGAAAGTTTGTCTGCCCTTGTTCTAACTATGAGACTAATTCTCGCTATCTTAAACATAGTCGAAAAATGTGTTATATGGATCATCGTGTTTTTCTTCCCATAGATCATCCATGGAGATCTAACAAAATATCTTTCAATGGAAAAATTGAATTCAGGCCTCCACATCCCTTAAAGGGGTCTGCTATTCTTAATAACTTACATGATCTTGAAAACATGTTTGGGAACAGGAGAAAGAGATCAAATGATGGCCCATGAAAAAAAGGCAACTTTTTTAATTATCTTATTAGCTGCACAAATTGTTACGCTGCAATCTTGATGTAATGCAGATAGTAAAGAAAATAGGTTATAGCATACTTGGAACTCTTTTGGAAATTTCTGGAAAAAGAAAGGATTATGCAAAAGCACGGTATGATTTAAAAGATATGGGAATAAGGAAGAACTTTCATCCAATTGATATAGAAGATAGAAAGAGAACAAAGTTCGCAAAGGCGTTCTTGTAAATGAAAAATGAAGAGAAATCAATCTTTGAAGGAGTTTTAAATACAACCAAGCTACATGATGGTAGTGCCTCCAATATATCTAGGTGTGTGAACTTGAATGAAAGAGAAGTGTCTAATTATAAAACCCACGATGATCATTTCATGTTACATTACATGCTCCCAATATATTAGGTAATGTTAATTTGAATATTGTGTTCTGTTTTTATTATTAATTTTAACATATTTTATTTATTATTTAACAAAAAAAAAGTACATGTTGTGTACAGCATGAGCAAGACGTTAATAATCATCCACAAAAATCTAAATGGAGCAAGGCCAAGAATCATTGCTAAAACTTCTCACAATGGTTTGAAACTCGTGCTTTGAAGAGGATGCTGCTCTAATGATCAATTCACATTAACATATTCTAGAAAAAAATCATTTGAAAAAAATATTCTTGTGCCATCTGTCACTTCTGAATTAAAAAACAATTACAATATCCATGAAATAGAACAAATATTTGCTGTGTTGTTGTGGATATAGATCCAAAGGCAGCGTATTGTGTTAAATAAAAATAGTGCAATCTCAACTAAAAGCTTTGCAAGCTCAAAGGATAAAAATCCGATTGCTGCAGATTTGACTTATTACAAATGAATAGTTGAGATTGTAGAATTACACTATGCGGTCATTTTAAGTTTGATCTATTTATGTGTGATTGGTATGAGGTTGAAATCTTATGACCTTACTTATGTCTATTATAACAAGAGATGCTATCATGAAGAGCCTTTTGTGCTTGCATCTATAGTACACAAATGCATCAATGTGCAAGGTCCATATGATCAAGATAAACATTATATTATGAAGACTGTTCCTAGAGACTTGTCTAACATGGGTGATGAAGTTGAATCTAGTCTCCCACAAAGTTATGAGAACAAGCCATCTGAACATTTAAAGGGACCATCTATACCAAAAAATAATGGTGAAGTACTTTTAACAAGTACTGATGTAACGGAAACAATTATTGATTAGCCTTACGAGGAGTTTGTCTCTCAACAACTTGAGGTCGAGTATGAAGAGGAGTTTGAATATGAGACAACAGATGAGTTTGAATACGAGTCTGAAAATGAGTATGAAGATGAGTTTCAGATGTGTTTTTCGTGTGAAGATGAGTTTGAAGATGATGCACCATGAGTTTTATTATTGTTGTGATGCTTATATAGTGATATCTTACTATTTTTATAATTTAATTTTTGTTTTGGTACAAACATATTAAGATATCTCATATGTGGAATTGAAGATTAGATCGCTATTGTTTTTGTAATTTAATTGTTGTTTGATTAAGTAGTTTATTTTGGCTTCTTATCTATTATTATTTTAATGATCAGGAACGTTTACTACTAGTTGATTATTTCTTTATTTGGCTGTTTGTTATTTGTATACTTATTTGTGTCCTTCTACTATTAGGTAGTAGGCATTAGAGGCAAAACAGTGAGCTCTGTAGTTTGAAGTGTGAAGTTGCTTTTGGTTTTCTCGCTGCTCCAAAAGAGTTACAACACTTTTTTTTGGTAATTAGAACTTTTATTAATCACAACCTAGGATTTCTTGTATAATGCAATATTAATGAAAACTATAAGCAACAACAACAACATATCCAGTGGAGTCTAGGGAGGGTGGCGTATACGGTATGCACAACCTTACCCTTACTTTTTAAAAGGTAGAGAGAATATCTATATGTCGACTAGGAGAAATTAAGTTAATATACATGAATCCTATCTGCATATCATTTTTCTTCTTTGATATTACAACTTAATGTCATCTTTTTCTTTACATATATGTAGTTTAAAGCTCCTATAAAGCACCCATAGACATGTTTCATTTACCACATTACCTTTATTTATTTTGACCTGTTTTAGAACTCATAAGGAGATTTAAACCTGCAAAATATTATAATGCATCTTAGTCTGGACTTTCTTGCTTTTAGTTCTTTATTGATGTTGGAGAAGATGAGTGAACTTATAGCATCAGGAGTTAATCGTTGTTCTTCATCTTATTGTGATAAAATTTGTTGTTGAAATAACTTTAAGGACACCCCCTCCAGGTGTTGCGATCTCCACAAAATTTTGCAAGTTTAGTATGATGGTGCATGCTTCTATGATCTTGCAGTCTTTGTTATGGAGGGATTAAGGGTCAATTATTCACTTAAAATATTCGGAAAATTCTATGGTTTTTGAAATGATTTTCTATGTAGTGTGCAATGAATTTTTCTTATATCTTCTCATATTTCAGTTTGTGATCCATCCATTTATTCGTGTAAGGAGTTACTACTTAAAAATATTAGTTTCCCTTTTAGAAGATACTGTGTGTAGCTTGTTCACTCTGTTCATCAATGTATGTTTGGCTTGTAATTTTCACAATAATGAACGATTGTAATCTATGAAAGTTACTTCATTTTGCAGATTCTTCATCTCAACCCCTTCTACGAGACCGAAGGTAGGATTTGTTGTGCATTTTTTCTCATGGAATAATAAAGAAATGATGGCAGATTCAAGTACTACCTCTCTGTTAAAACAGAAGAAAAATTTTAGGTATGAAAAAGCCAATGGAACCAGTGGGGACTAAAAAAGGTATTGTCATAAAAATCACCACTAATGCCTTAAACATGGTTTCTAGGTGCTTGTCTAACTGAACAAAGGTGCTTCTCTCATAAGGTTTTTCTCTTGTGAAATCACTTCTTTTATCTGAGATATATTTAAAGGTGTAACGAGACGTGTCTGGTAGTTATGTTGCTGCTGATATTACCATTCGTCTTATTTTTGAAAGCAAAGTTTAAGATAAATTAAAGCGAAGTTAGATATATACTATTTTTATTCGTCCACTTGTTCCATATTGTAGATAGTTTAAAGTGAAGCATAAGTTTTTGTGTTTGTGGTCGCGTTAATTCTCCTCTAGAATAATGATTGTTCAATATGAATATATAGCATGTTAGCCTTGATTATCCGCTAAGTACCAACACTTTATCAACTAATATTTTCCACTTCAATCTTCTCACTGTAGTCCATTGAATAATTTAGGCATACAAAATGGATATTTCTATTGATGAGAACATGTTGGAGTGTGAGTGACTTGACAAAGAACTCGTTTTAGATATAAATTGTTGATGATGAATGCTCCTCGAACTCCAAGATATTGTGTCTGTATAGGTTATACGCATAGTTACAGTACTAGAAATTTGGAAACTCAGTTGTTGCAATATTAAACAGTACTGGAAATTCTAGAAATTTTGAAATTTTTGAAACTCAATAGCTGCAATTTGCTATAATAGTTATCCATCTATCAGTCTTATATAAACATTATATTGCTGCTACATCTTTCACTTAAAGAACCTTATTATTTTTTAGGTTTACTTCCTAGGTAAAGAAATCAAAGAGATCTAGACAATACAATATGAACGAATTAATCAACAATAACAAATAAAAAGGATTTGAATCCAAAAAAAGCTCACAGTCCATTGAAGAATCTTGATGTTGATATGCACTACCGATCAAGTGCTGAATTGGACAACAAACTCAAGATTAAGTGACAGCAACTTGCAAATGAACACAATGATAGCACTATGAAAGAGAAGGCACAAATACCAAAAAAAATATAATTCTAAGGATATGATTACACAACAAGGAAAAAGTAAATTGCTTGGGCACAAATCATTAATTCAATCGCCTTCAAGGGAAGAGATTAGAACATCACATATGCTTGCAGGGACAGGACAAGCTAAATAGAGGTTATTTAAATCTTAAATGTCCATTCAAGGAAAAGTATAGGTACAACATGATATTGAGGATATATTAAACTTCAAATAGGTGAATAGGAATTTGGTTCGACCAGCCACCAATATTTATCAGTCTTTGAATAGCAGCAAATAGATAATGAACATGATATTCTAGATCCACCAAATTTAAATCAGGTAAAGAGGAAGCCGGTCATCCAGCTAGTACTTTTGATCAATTTAAAAAAATCAAGGGATACATATAGTTGGTGTAAGAAAATGTGATAACCACATAACAACTGATGTTGAATTAATGCATACTCGTATAACTAATGAACACAACATCGGATTTGATGATGTTGTTGTTGATGAAGAAATTTATGGAGATAAATGTCATTAACCTTTTAATATAGGGTACTCGTTATAAAAGAAGTATCTTATTTCCTGTCTTTTACATCAATCTAGCAATATCGAAGCCAATAAAAGTTCGAGGACAAACAACATGAAAGGATAATAACGCAATAAATTTTAAGCCAATAAAAGTTCGAGGACAAGCACTCGGACCAACTAATAAGATAGTGTGACAACTAAGTAAATTTATGAGAACAATTGCAAGGAATCGTAGTTTCATCAGCCTTGTGTACACTAGTTGGCATGTGGTGCCAAAGTATACTAAAAATCACATGTGGGAATATATCAATGTAAGAACAATCACTCTTATAATTGCATATTTTATTATTTATTTTTACTTACTCAACATAAATATATTTTATTTTGCATAGTCATAATTTCTAATTCTAGTAGAAGGAAAGAAGTGGGTGATGACTGACCTTCGTGATTCTTGGAGGCGAATAAAGCAAAAAATTTAGAAGATTTTTTTTTGATAAAACCAATACCCTTGAAGATATGCTAGCAAATCGTCCTGATGGCATTCCAGATAATCAGTTTCATAAGTTAATTGAGTATTTGAAACGCCCAACTATTCAAGTAAGCCTATATAAAACATTTCTACTCATCGACATATTTTTCACCCTATATATTTTTAATTTATCGATTCAGTTATCTCTTTTTGCTTAATATTAGGCATTATGCGAGATGAATTGCCAAAACATTAAATATTTGAAGTGGAGGCATTGAATGGGTAAGTTTTGCTAGAGTACGCGTGTCATTGGTAATACTTTGCTGACATTTGTTAAAAAATTTGAATTTCATTTTTTTTCTTTATTCGAACGTACTGATGTTTTTTTTAATATATTCTGGTATGATCGGTAACATGCAACCGAATACAACCACGAAGAAACATAAAAACCTGAAATGTTTATTGCACCTGATACCAAGATGGGAAAAGAAATTCAGTCTGATACCCAAGTTGCAATAGTAAGTTTTTTAAAGAGGATTAGTAGTGAATTTGATTCAAACTTAAAATTTATATATTTTTGGGAGTTTGACTCCATTGAATTTTTTAACATATGTCTTCTTCCACTTCTTCTTCTTGTGCAAGTGTGATGAGATATCAACTCTTTGCCAAAGACGCTGAATTGTTTGCTAAGAAAGTTGTCAGATTTTTTAGTTCTTGATCACTATCATAGGACTGGAAATGAAATAGTTCTTACAATTCAATATGGATCTCAATTTTATTAAACAAGATGAACTTCAAAATCGCCGTAATTCTTGGGAAACAACTGATAATGCATTTTGGGAAGTGTTTTGAAAGGAGCAACCTCGCCGACATTGGTGCTATGGTAGATCAGTGACATCAAGTTCTTTGAAGAAAGTTGAGAAAATTATAAATCTAAACCAAAAGCATGCCAATGAAATCACTTATTTAAAGGAATAGTCGAGAGAAGAAATGCGACATTCATTCA